>JAXQQM020078024.1:0-143182 GCA_034641835.2 Pinus albicaulis | reverse complement strand
CCTTGACTCTAACAACATCGTGTTTTTGATGCAGGCACCGCATGACCTGCATCTTCAAAGATTATGCATATAAGAATTCATCTCGACATTTTCTCAAATTAAAAACCTCAATAGCTGGAAATTTCACAACTATCACTTTTACAAGCGGAAGCATTTAAACATATGGTTCATAAACCACAACCCAACAATCTTCTCAAAGAAGGTTTCAAATAGCATTAAAACCCCTTATAAAAATTCCAGCAGTTTCATTCAACTTTAATTTCTAGGCTTTTATAATTTTAAACCCCCCAAGGCTTCTCATTTAGTCATGCGCTCAATTCAACAACCTCCATGCTCTTTTCAAACTCAACTTCATAAACTCAAATACTTTCACATCAAAACCAATTCCAAGATAACAAAGGTTTTCAATGTTCCAAAATGACTTTCCAATTATGGTCATCATAACTCATATTCCAAAACTCAACTTCATTCCTTACCACTTGTACAAAGGCTTCCTCTGCCTTTTGAGAGGCATTATCCAAAGCTTTATCTGCAATTTTCTGCAAAGATACGCAATACTGCTTGAATCCTTTGTTTTCCCAGCGCTGACAGGCTTCAAGCAATGCTGGTGGAGTCTTGGCATCAACCTCCAAACAAATTTCAAAGCTATCACTCATTCCGCCAAGCCAACGCTGTACCTGACTTCATATAACTACTGCAAATTCAATTTCGCCCTTACCTTAAACATTCGGTCAGAGTTAGATTGATTCTGCTCACATCAACTTTAAATCGACTTCTTATTCGTTCTCTGCGCTACCATTACGCATTCTGCATTCATTCAAATCCCTCGCATTCTTATTAGCTCTCTGCGCTACCTTTAAATGCAGTCTATTCTCCACCAATAAGACCAAAGCATATTAATTCCTTGTTTTAATTAGCGTCCAGCACGAATAAAAATCGATCCCAATTGAATCTGGCAATCAGAAACTGGATTATTGTTGCAACTTATACCTTAACAACAGATTTCATTAAGCAAATTGACAATTGACTTACAGATTTCTCAGGACTTAAACCTTTAACGGATTTTCTCAAACATTAACTATCAACTGCATCCAAACGCCTTTGCCGAAGTCTTTCACCTTAATTACTGTGAATCAATTTCATAGAAATTGATTCAAATAACTCCATACGATCCAGCTCGCACAACATTTACCCTTCAATCGATTACCATTTGTCAAGTCCGCTCCATATACTTCTGCGCTCATTCAACCACAGGTCGATATTAACACATCGATTTGTATAACTTCAATTCTTTCATTTTCCCAAACTCCGGTTTTCTTCAATCTCTGAACCTGCAGTTTAAACACCACAAATAACTCAACACGATTTCAAACATTTATTCTGCACTTTTCACAACAGTTCAACCAGATGCTCACTAAACGATTGCGCCTTCAATAAAGTCGACTTTCCAAAGTCGATATGCCAAAGCCACTTATTTGACATTCAATTTAGTACTCCTTCAGGAAGATCGATGCCTATTCCTGCGTTTTTTCAATAAATGCTCATTCGATTAATTATGATATCGATTCCTTCAATGTATGCAAAGACATATCTCAGAACTTCTTTCAGAAATAACTCAGAACTTATTTCAGAAATTTCATATACTTATTTAAAGCAAGCAGATTCTCACAAAATCAATCAAACAATACTTGTATGCTCAAAAAGCCAAAATCCCCATATATAAAAAAAACAACCAATTACAAGAGCTTTTTGTTCATGGCCAGATATTCAAATCAATGGCCCTTTATAAATGCCCGAAGGCTTGCAAGTAGAGACCCTGCTCTCTACTCACTCTCTCACTCCCCTACTATTCAAGTGTATTTTCCTCACAAAAACCACTCATATTTATACATAAATAATGCATTTAATTCACTCCAAAAATCCTTCCACCTAATCCTCAACTAAATCTATATTTTAGGTGTGGACTCAACAAAGTCCCATACATAAAATACCTACTCTCTAATTTTGCTCCTAATCTATTTCTCTCATATCCTTTTAATTATTAAAAGAATATTTACAAAATACTCACTTATATAATTTATCTCCTATTTTATTAAAAATAACAAATTAATTAATAAAATAATAAAATTGTCACACCCCCTTTTATTACATATTTACAAATGAAAAATGCCCTTGATGCTCCTGCATAAAGCTTCCTTAGCCCTTATTGACATTCCTTTTGGAAATTATTCCCTATGTTGTTTTCCCTAAGATGGAATCCTGACATAATCTTCCCGGTTTTTTCATAAGTGGAAAACCATTTACCATGCCTTCTTTATGTAGTAGGTTTATACCTCAAGAGCTAGGATGTTCAAATATTAGATGCCATAAACCATTTTCATCTTTTATTTATGCTTGAAAGGCTGTTATGGGTCATTTGCGAACATTTTCTTCATCCACTTGTAGGTTCATTGAAGGTGCGTGATTGAGAAATCTCACCTTCAAATATGTTTTTTATCCTTAGGGGGAAACATTCTATTGCTTTCCATTTTGGCTTTTCCAATAAGTTGACTACTTGGAAATTTATCTAGATTACGATTCTCTATTTTTTTAAACGACTCTATACCCCTTTGAACAATTTTTCCATTTCTCATTAGATTATACCAGTGTATTCTTAAATCGAACAAAATACACATATGAAATATGAATCCCAGAATTTCTTCGCTAGAATATGGAAATTTCATTTAACCATAACTAACACTTTGTTATCATTCCTCAATGTGACATTCCGATTTTACACTTTCATCCAAATTATTAAACATTTATATGTTTCCTATCATGTGGTTGCTACAACCTAAGTCTAAAAACCATATATCGTATTGCTTCTCTTGTGCTACATTGCAAGCTAAAAACATACTACGCTAGTTTTTGTTTTTCTTATGAATTTTACATTTGGTTTGCTAAAATCAAACCTTTTTCTTTTCTACATTCATTGGCATAGTGCCCATATTTCTTGCAATAATGACACTGGACATTGGATTTGTCATACATTTGTCCTTTTGGTTGATTTTTATGAACCTTGCGCCTTAAAAATGTTAAGAAACCAATAGTTATAGTCCTTTTTGAGGAGGAAACCTCATTTTACAATGAATACAATGCACAAAAACAATATTTGATGATCCTAAGACTAGGTATCCTTAGTGTGTGTGTGTATATATATATATATAAGACAAATAGTACAATTATATAAAATGGGGCCATGAGGGGTTCCAACCTACACAACAATATAAAAATATAAAGTTAATCACACAAAATCTTGGGATTAATAAGGGATTTTTGGGTTAACATGGGGACTCTATAGGGCTTAACATTGTTTCCCCTTCCACTTGAGATTGATGGGGTGATTCTTCCACCTTTATATGAATTTCTTCCTCTAACTTTGAAATTTAATAATCCTCTGCCTCTATCATGAAAACTTGACACACATGTTTTGAAATCATATTCAAATAAAGAGTTTGTTGACCTGCTCAACCTATGTTCATGAGAAATGAATGATGCATGGAGCTCATCCACTGAAAATTGTGAGAAATTCTTTGTCTCATCTAAGGCCACAACAATTAATTCAAACCTTGTTGGTAAACTTCTTAGAATATTTTGAACCCCTCTCCTATATTCAAGTGTCTCACCAAGAGATCTGATTTGAGTTGTCAGCCCAATAATTTGAGTAAATAATGTATCTACTGATTCAAAATCATGGATATAAATTGTTTCAAAATCCCTTCTAAAAACTTGCAACTTAGGTGTTTTCACTTTTTCCATGCCATGATGTGTTGTCTAGAGAATGCCCCGTGCTTTCTTTTCTTGTGTTGTTGTTGAAATCCTTGGAAAAATACCCTCATGCACTACTTAGAATATGTAGAAAAGAGCTTTGGAGTCCTTATTCCTATTACCTCTCAATAAATCTTTCTTTGCTTGTGTTTATGCGTTGTAGGATACTCCATTAGATGGTTATGGGAACCCATTCTCTACAATATGTGGATATATTCTCATAAAAAAATAATGCATTCATTATAATTTCCTAATAATCATAGTTTTTTGCCATTAAATTGAGGTATTTATGGATTTTTAAAGCTTGTACTTGAAGTTTCCATTGTCAATAGTAAAAAACTTTGAATCCTTGATAACATTTGTTGATAATTGTTGCTTTGAAATATATTCGTATAATACCTTGTTTAAAATACCCCTTGGCTTGGTAAACTTCAGCTCTAATACTATGTAAATAAAGAGGCGGAGAATATAAATGTAAAATTGAATAAGATCAAGATCAAGAGATCAAAAGAAATCAATGGAAAAACAGACATGACACGCACACACACACACACACATACATATAATATTTGATCACAAAATAGAGTTAGTGCTTTTTCTTCAAACTCATAAACATTACAAAATGGAATCCCCTAGTCCATGTTATTCAAACATTTTCTTCAGTCCTTAGTCAAATCCCTTGTTCCTTATGTTTTAATTGATGCTACAATGCTATGTAAAAAACCCTCATTCTTTCTCCCAAAAAATAGACTACACAATGCTACATAAAATGCCCAAAAAGGATGGAGGCAAAACAAAATAGTTAATTTTCATTTAATTCTATGTATATTTCCAATGTAGAAAAAATATTGAATATCATATCTTGGTAGGTGTGAAGAATTTGCAAGGCTATGGTGGAGTAGTTGCGGATAGTTAAGATTATTTCTAGCAACTACCATGTCTAAGTTCAATGATGAAATAAATCTCACCCTAAGCCTTCCTAAAGCACATGTTCAACCAAAAACTAATTAATATTTGAAGCTAAAAGGACCGTTTCCTTAAATGTTGGGCACTCCTATTGTTGAGTTGAATGTTGTTTTTGGATAGTGATGGGTGTTGTTCTTGCGTGATGGTGTTTGTCTTGAGGGAAGATCATAACTAACTACATCATTTATTCTCACTTTCATCCAAAAGAGTCCTGAATTTCCTTCCTATTTGAGAGTACTGAAGAAGAAATTATTGGAAGCACTCGTTGAAGATGAATATAATTGCAAATGAAATCTTACCATGTTGTTTACTAGATAAGGGAACACTGTGGAAGTTTTGTTTATTTATTGGCACAATCACTGATAATCAATAAAACTAGAAGCAAAGTGTTGGAAATTCCTCTCGATGGGAGAAGGTAGCGGCTATGGAGAGAAGAGAGACTAATATTGTACATATCGTTTTGTTTGCATCTAGGAATGTATCTGGCCCATTTGATGTGAATGTTTATAGCTAGAGGGATAACTAGAGAGCCATACTACAAGATATCAAAATAATCAGGCAAGTAAGAGTGACCTAGGGTGCATGAGAGATCACTTAGGTTGGTCATGCTGAGGGGATGAAAAATAGTTGCATATACATCTCAAAATAAAGGATCCTAATGAAGTAATGCAATAGAGGAAGCTCTAGATGACTTGGTGGAAAACGTAGACAACAAGATATAAATCCTAAAAATCATGCAAGTACCAGATGCATGGGAGAGTGTACCAAATCCTAGTCGAGTGATGATTGTCAAAACAAAACTCTAAATGATTTTGATAATGTGTCATATACCATGTAGTGTGAATATTATGGAAAAAAAAAAGATAAACCTTAGCTACAATGTCAGTGAAATAAATACTTTGTGTGCGTCATAAGCAAGTACTAATAATGCAACTAGGTTTGGTAGAGGTTATTTGTGAAAATAGTTGCAACATGAAAATGATGTGTTTCATTCTAAAGCCCTGGAAATACTTCTAACATTGAATTTTAATGTGAGACAATTAATAGCATGTAGATATTCAACAAAAACTATTGAATTTTTTTATGATGTGGTGAGACAATGTGTTGGTAGTCTAGCACACTCTACTCTTTGGTTTGTGGTGCTTGAAACGAAGGTTTCCATTTGAATGGAATATGATTCCTTTTTTGGAATATTGATGGTGAATATGTCCATATGTAAAATAAAATGAGGCTTGGAATCACCATAATATATCCTTGTACAACAACCTCATCATGGAGAGGATGGTGAGTTAGTCCATATTGTGAGGTAAATCCTTACGCAACACCTTTGCAATGGATAGGATGGTGAGTTAGTCCATAATTTGAGGTATGGTTGGGAGAGCGCCATGGCATTGTCACTGTGAATTTGTAGCCACCAAACTCCAAAATAGACAACAAGAGTGGACCTATTTTACCACTTGGAAGCCAAAGGATCATGCTTTCTAGGGTGCCCATGAAAACCTCTTCTAGTATGTCACTAAAATACATGGGAGGATCTAATGGATAGAGATAATGGATCGTGAACTAGGGATGGAACCTTATGGGAAAATTTTTCATCAAAGGATGATTAGTTCACCAAATACAATCCAAAAAAAATTCTCACCGTCAACATTTACATTACGTGTTCAAATTATCGAAAGAGGCATTAGAGTTGTAGTAAAATTTCATGGTTGCTTTATATTTAAATTTCTTACCCTAATCATGATGAATGAAAAATACTATGGGCGACCAACCTATTACTTGGAAAATTACCTAGCAATTCCCATAAGCTTTCCAGAGAGAGAAACATATGACAACCACGGGAATATGAGGTTGGAATTCCATTATCTACAGCAAGTCAAATGGTTATTTGTTTCTCATGTTTGTTATTTTAAGTTTTATGTAGATGTATGAGTGTCATATTTTATTCCTTTTTAGTATAAAAATTCAAGATAAAATCAATCCATACTTAACATAATATAATTATGATTAAGTCACAAAGTGTGGTCGAGAATAAAACATAAAGAAACAAATCAAATATAGCTTAATATATGTCAATAATAAATTTAGATCATTAATAGATTTCACTAGTGTTTGTTAGCCATGGATGGAAAAACCTTGAAAACAAAAGTTGTTGAGAGAATAATAGCCACTATCACATGAAGATTCCTCGTCACAGCAAGAAATAATACTTTATAAACCTGGTTTAGTTTTTTGTTGTTGTTAAGAGTACGTGGAAACCTTACTCCTCTTGTTCGCTTCTTGCCACAAGTCCTCAGGGTCGACCTCTTACAATTTCTCAGGTAAATCTTTGTTTTTATTTAGCTTAATGAGTATAATTATTTTTCTTTTCTTTAGGGTTTTCCCATGGCGTACATTTCCTTTTTTTTAACTGGTTTAACTGCAATGTAGGTATGTCTCGGCTCCTTTGCTCGAAAACATACCACTGGAGTTTTGAAAGCTCACTCTTGGCTTCTGACGTGGGTTGTGCCCTTCCAGGTACCACTGGAAATTCTAGAGGGTTATTTCTTTCCATAACTTTGATGTTTTATGAGTCCTTAATCAGGCTATCCACTGTGCAATTATTTCTCAGAGTTTGGTTCAATTCTTGTGTTTAATGGGTCTCGTCCCTCGAAGGGTTGATCCCTTTATAAATTTTCTTTTCAAAAAAAAACTTGCCCATAATCTAGGAGATTTTTTATTTGATAGCGAAATGTATATATTTGAATCATAGCAGAAATGCCTGTTTGTTTCCCCCTATTTACATAACAAGGTTGTTATCTTTATTTTGTTAGGAATATCGTCATGGTCGCTTTGTAGTCTCGGTACCAATAAATTTTACTTGTATTAATCTTAGTACTAAGTGTTATCTAGTTGTTAGCTATAGTGTAGATTTCCAGTTGATATGGGTATGTTCATTACCCTGTGACGTTTTTTCTATTTAATTTCTCTTATCCGTTGTGTGAAGCTATTCCATACTTTTTTGTAAATTATTTCACTGTTAGTATATATAAATTATTGAAATTATACAAACAATATGTATATCAGTGGATTCAATTTGATCATGCGATATGCTAAAGCAAGATACTAAAACCTTCTACAAATCAATTGTGGCAAATAAACATGATCGCCAATCACAAAAAGTAAAGAAAGAAGAAAATCAAAACACAACACCAAAATTTTCTCGGGGAAAGCTTCCTGCTCAAAACCCCGCTATCTTCTATTGTATATTCACCAAGGAATCGTGAAAAAATTAAAATGCACTCTTCTCACAAGAGTCTCCTACACTCTCACAACTATCTCACACTGATCCGGACAAAATTGACCAACAATTAGCCAATTTTCAGCTTCTTCTCAGCCTGCCTTTCCTGCAAAATTCATGTGGAATGCAATCCATATTATTTAGGAAATTCAGCCTTCCAAAACTGCCCAATGTTCATGGGAAATCCTATGGTTGTTTTACTGCATGCGGGCATCCTAATAATAATAAAATTGATAGTTAACATCCCTTTAACCTTTGACTCAACTAGGTCTCCACTAGAACTGACATGCATGCAACTACTAATAGTAATTCATCAGTTGCATGAAAGATCAATGCATGTGAATTAAATCTGATTTAATTCACTTGACCTCTCACTAGTGCAACAAACAGTTACAACTAGTTCAACTAATTTTAACTCAATTAATTGAGTTAACCGATTTCTCATGCATTAAACTAATGCACTAACCGCAACTCGAACTCCATAACTAATAGAATCAATATGCATACCTCACCAACCAACCTCAACTCAAAATTCATGAGCTAACTTAGTTTATCACACTCAGTTAACTATTACAAGTGATTATGAGATAAGATTACATTTTATTGTCGAATTTAATTAAGGGAAAATCAAATTAGACACATTTCTTGTTGAATTTTCAACACTCCCTCTCAACAAGAAAAATATTACAAGCTACCCCGATCCTACATCTATGGTATACTAATTTTCTCCTATCGATCACCTTCGTTAGAATATCTGCATCCTTATCTTCCGTGGGAATGTACTGAAGTAACGTAATGCACCTCTGAACACAATATCTGAGATGGTGGTACCGGATGTCTATATGCTTGGACCTATCATGGAATATCAGATTAACCAAGAGTTTAATGCAACTCTCGTTAGCATAATGTATCACAGTCAGATCCATATGAGAACCAAAAATACCAACCAGAATATTCCTCATCCAGATGACCTCACATGTAGCCTGACTTGCTGCCATGTACTCTACCTCAACTGAACTGAGTGCCATAGATGTATGCTTCCTACTGTACCAAGAAACTGTTGTCGATCCTTTGTTGAAGATCCCTCTTGATGTTATCTTTCTGTCTGATGGACTGCCTTCCCAATCTGCCTCGGTGAAGCCTTGAAGCTTCACTCCCTCTATCCGTCTGTACCATAATCCATACTCAGTAGTGCCCCTGAGATATCTCAAGACATGCTTCCCTGCCTTCCAAAAGAGATTGGTCGGCTTAACCATATCTTGACTCAGCTGGTTAATTGCGTAGAAAATGTTTGGTCTGGTATTCACCAAGTACATCAGTGAACCCACAAGCCACCTATAAATAGTAGCGTCCACTACCTCACCTGAAGTAGCATCCTCCTTCCTCTAGTTTCCTGGAAGAGGAGTCTCCATGGGTTTACATCTCTCCATGTGAAACTTACTCAGAATATCTTTGGCACACTTTCCTTGAGAAAAAAATATCTCACCATCCCGCTGCAATATTTCCAAACCAAGGAAATAGTGAAGGAGTCCCATGTCCTTTATCTCAATCTCTCTTAAAAGATCATCTTTGCAAGACATTATGAGCTGCTCATAACCTGTCAAAATTAGGTCATCAACATAAAGTACGATAATCAAGAGCTTACCATTAACCACAATTTGGTACAGTTTCGCATCCACTTCACTCTTCGGGAAGCCCAACCTAATGAAATAGTTGTCAATCCTAGTGTACCAAGCACGAGGTGCTTGCCTCCACTCAAACAATGCTCTTTTGAGTTTGCACACATGTGACTCACTGTCAAAGATCTTAAACCTTCTGGTTTCTCTATTTACACTTCTTCCTCAATAAATCCATTGAGAAACATAGTTTTCACATCCATCTTATGTATCTGCCACCCCATTTGTGCTAAGAGTGCAAGGATAAATCTAATTAATGAGTACCTTGTAACCGGTGTGAAAGTCTCCTCATAGTCAATCCCCTGAACTTGTGAGAATCCCTAGGCTACTAATGTAGCCTTGTACTTCTCCACACTCCCATATCTCGCCTGATTCACCTTATAGATCCATCTAGATCCAACCACTGATTTTTCAACTGGTCTTGGGACAACTTCTCATGCACTGTTCTTGACAATGGAGTCATACTCATCAACCATGGCGTCAACCCAAATTGGTTGCTGCACTGCTTTTTCAACAGGGAAAATTTTAGGGGCTAATATTTGCAAATGGGCTAATTTTCCATGCTTTTTCCAAAAAAAAAAAGATTCGCCAATTGTGATTTTTTTTCCAGTAATGATTCACCCAAATTTTATAGGATAAAAATATTTTACCTTGAAAATCACCAAATTTTTGTAGAAACTATATAAATTAATTATAAATTTGAAAGTTTTTATGACAATATTTCCAAATATTTTATCATTTGAATATTAGGGACAAGTAAGATTCACTAAAGTTTCTAAAATATAGAATAAAATTCCATCGTTAAAATTTTCCCTGTAATACTCAAAAGAGGATGGTTCTGTCACAATACACTTGCTCATAAGAGCCATGTATCTAGTAAACCTATCTAGAGATTGTCTCTATATATGCAGTGAAGAAGGTGTTCCTACATGTTATGTTGCATCAATTCTCAATCTATCAGCTTCCATGGTGTGCCTTCTACCATTTCTGGTGGATGGCTCTGCATGAGTTTTTTATACCACTCCATGATCCTCCGCATGTAGCTGCTCCATATCTTGAGGTTCATCCTTTGGAACCAATATTTCCTCCTCTGCATGCAAATCAAGCTCCCTCTCAAGGGAAAATCACATGGATTTCTCCTCATCAAATTTTATGTCCCATCTCACAACAGTCATCTTGTTTTTTAGAAAATACACCCAGTAGTTGTGGGGAGTATCAATGTACCCCACAAATATCCCAATCTCAACTTTTGGTTAAAGCTTCTTCCTGGAATCTTTGGTCACATGGCAATAAACAGATGAGCCAAAAATTTTAAAATATGAAACATTAGGTTTCTTACCAAAAAAATCCTCCTCTGGTGTACTCATGCCAAGTATCTGATGAGGACTATGGTTTTGCACAAATATTGTTGTGTTGCATGCTTCCGCCCATAGATTCAATGGTAGGCCTTGATCATGAAACATTGCTCGTGTTGCACCCACAATTGTTCTATTCTTTATTTCTGCGACCCCATTCTATTGTGGGTTATGAGGTGCAATCAACTCTCTCTGAATTCCTTCTTTTCTACAAAAGTTCTTGAATTTAGTGGAGATGTACTCACCACCATTTTCGCTCCTAACAGCCTTCACATGCTTCCCCATGTCTTTCTCCAGCAGTGCTTTGAACTCACAAAATTTTGAGAACGTCTGATATTTCTTCTACATGAATTAGATCCAACACTTTCTAGAAAAATCATCAACAAAGATCACAGAATACCTGTGCTTTGTTTTCGAAGCTGTAGAGAATAATCCACACATGTCTGAGTGAACTCTCTCAAGGATTTTTTTCACTCGGCTCTCCTTCTCGTGAAAAGTGGCCTTTTCATACTTCCCCATGGTACATCCCTTGCATGTGGCTATCTGTGCAAGAGTACCCTTTGGAAGCTCGGTAGAAATCTGTTGCATGACCTTCAAGGCACTGTGGTGTAGATGGCCCAATCTTCTGTGCCATAACTCACCCTCATCCCGGCTCACCACTTTGTCCGCCTTACCCATCAATGTTGCGCAACCATCTACATCAAGTTTGTATAGATTCTTCACATGAATCCCAATCTTCTTGGCTTGTCCTGTGGCTTTGTTTTGAAGGAAATATTTCCCTTCACTGAAAACCACATCATAACCTCTATCCTCCAACATTGCCACTGAAACTAAATTCTTTTTCAAGCCTGGTACATGCATTACATATTTTAATAAGAAGGGTTTGCCTGACTATCTTTGGAAGTTAATTGTACCAATCTCGGTAGCGTTGTATCCTGTCATCACCCATTTCGATATGCATCTGGAGGTCCTTCTAATCTAGGCTCCTGAAAAATTCTTTGTCTCCCATTATGTGAAAATATGCACGACTATACAAGTACCACACTGATCCCATCACACTTGACACCATGCATGCGATGAGCGAGAAGTCCAACTCAAATTTCAAGGCCAAAGCCTCACTAGCTGTAGATCCCGAAGCCTTCTTCTTCTTCTTCTTTTCAAGACAATTAGTGTGATAATGTCCATGCTCGTGACAGTGAAAACACTTCACTATGGACATGTCGTGCTTCTCGCCTTCTTTTCCGATCTCAGATTTGGAATAGGATTTCTTTCCTTTCCCCTTCTTTGCCTTACTAGAAAAAGCACAATTTTCCTCATCATCTGTCCTATATGAGGATCCATCCCTAGTATTCCGCTAGAATTCTTCTTGCACCAAATTCGACCAAAGTCACTCCCAATCTAGCAGCTTCTCTGATCCAGATTTATGTAGGAAGGCAACAGAATATACATATAACCATAAATACAAATATGTAGCAGAAATAACACTTCATTTAATTAATATCAAAGAACTAAAATTTGCTTATAGACAGAATGGAAATAAAATAGCTAGGGCATTGGTAGCTTATCTCTAATAAAATATGTGGTGGCTACAGGTCTCTGAATGGTGTGTTACAATGAGGCTCGAAGGCCTATATATTATTTAGAAATAATGGAAAACCTTAAACATCCAAAAACCTAACCCTAGGAGATGAAACACAAGAATATGGGCCCTGTCGGGGTAAATTGGAACATCAATTTCCCAGGGTCGTAACTTTGGCATACTATCTATGTTTTACACACATGATACATCGTTAGAAATATCTATCCGAGGACTAAAATTATTGACCATGAATGCAGAGTATAGAACGGGCTCAAATTCTTCGGAGAAGTGATGCTCAAAAAACATCATTTAGGACCTCAAAACGGCTCCGAAAGTTCAGGACCCAAAAAACTGCTAAAAATAGTAAATTGTGCTATAATTAAGGAAACTGAAAAAATGAAAGAAAAAATGGTGGGGCCCCAAGTGGAATAGGCAGGTGGCTACCAATATCCACATGGATCATTCCTCCCCCCTTATGAAGAAATTGTCTACATTACGTTGAGTTCCTCCATGAGATGAGCAAACTTCTGTTGAACTTGGTCCCTGGTGAATCACTTGCCTTGGTGCAAGAGTTGGCCAGCTTTGACAACCCGATACAGTTGGATCTTCTGCTGGCGAGTGTTCTTGATTTTCATGTCCATGATAAAATATGTGGTGGCCTGTTCCATGTAGTCTGGGTTTAACTTTTTTGGTGTGATTTGTTCTGTAATGTCAAAGGTGTCAATTAGAGGTGGGAAATAGGGCTAAAGGCGGTCCACATTGAATACTGGGTGAAGACCAAGGAATGGTGGAATAATGAGCTCAAATTCATTGTTCACTGCAGCATTGGTGATGGTGTACGGCCCATTTCAGAGCAGTCGCAGCTTGCAGTGGGGTCCAGTGAGGTGTTCCTTTTGCAAATGTAGCCACACTTTGTTGCCCACCTAGAAGTGGTGTGGCAACCGATGTTGATCATGTCGTTGCTTGTACTTAGCATTCGATCTGTCCAATATGTCATGAACTTGTTAGCGTATGTGTTGAATGTGCTCGATGAATCTGTTTGATTGGACAGCTTCAGACTGGGCATTATTCGTATCAGCCTGAGTAGTCAAAACTGGCATGGCTATGTCAATGGGACATAGTGGCTAGAATCCCAAGCCCACCTGAAAGGGGCTATGGTCAGTCGAGCTGTGGAGAGCCTTGTTATAACTGCGTTGTACATAGGGGAGGCTCTCATCCCATGTGTGTGGATGATTTGAATTTTACATGCACAAAATGTGTACAATCATTCTATTGACGACCTCTGTCTGGCCATCAGTTTGGGGATGGAAAGATGTGGATTTGGTGAGCTTGGTGTCTAGCATTGACGAGAGGCTGGACCAAAATGTGTTGAGGAACCTTTTGTCCTGATCTGAGATGATATACTGTGATATCCCAAAGTGCACCCACACTCGTTCAAAGAAGAGTTTAGCAGTGGCTTATGTTGTGATATTCTTCTTCTAGGCCGCCATAATGGCCATCTTCAAGAATCTGTCGATGACCACGAAAACACAGTCATTTCCATGCTTAGTAGAAGGAATGCCTGACATATAATCCATGGATATGGATTCCCAAGATCGACTAGGGGTAGGTAGCATAGTATAGAGTCCTTTCTTCTTGATGGTCAGTTTGGAAATGGCGCAACCAGTGTTGGATTTGATGTACTTCCCGACATCCTATCGAACGTTCATCCAATAGAAATAATTTTGCAGTACTGCCACTATTTTATCGACCACGAAATTCCCAATGACTCGACTATAGTGTGCTTCCCAAATCATCTTGGCATGCTTGCTTGAAGGAACACAAAGGTGTCCCAAGTGACATAACAATGCATCTTGGAGGTGAAATTTGGAACTTGCGTACCCTCCAAGAGTGTCTTGTATGTGTGGCTGAATTCTGGATCGCTCTTGTAGAGAAGTGACAAATCAGAAGTCTCATTCCCACAAGAGTTGAGAATAATGGTTAGTGCCACGATCGGTGGTCAACTGAGGTAGTCTACAAAATTATTGGTGCTACCCTTCATGTACTTGGTATTCAAATGAAACTGTTGCAGATATGTGGACCACTTATGATGCCCATCATTTTACAACTTCCCTTGTGTCTATATGAAATACAGGGGTCAGTGCTCTGTGTGGATGATTGTTTCCTTCCTCAAAATGTAATTCTTCCATTGTCGAAAAGCATGCACAATGGTATACATTTCTTCATCATAAGTAAGATACTTGCGAACTATGTCCGACAATTTCTCACTATGATATGCCACTAGATGCCCCTGTTGAGTAAGAACTGCCCCAATAGCATAGTCAGAGGCATATGTCTCGATCTCAAATGGTTGTTGCAAGTCTAGTAACGTGAGCACTGGGGCAGAACAGAGGCGATGTTTCAATTCTATGAACGTTGTCTATTGAGATTCCAACCAAAATAATTTTTCTTTATCTCCTCCCTTGGTGACTTGACTGAAGGGCCAAGTAATATGAGAGAATCCCAACACGAACCTGTAGTAGAAATTAGCAACACCAAGAAAGCTGCGAAGCTATGTTAGAGTGTTTGGGGCTAGCCAATCCCAAATGACTTGGATCTTGGTTGGATCCACATGCACCCCCCTTTCATCAATAATGTATCCCGGATACTAAACCTGGGTCATGAAAAAAGTGCACTTCTCCAAATTGGTACACAACTTGTGTTGCCGCAGTTTTTGGAGGACCTGTCAGATGTGGTGGAGGTGCTCTTCCTCAGTCTGGTTGAAGATCATAATGTCATCCAAGTACACCACTACAAATGAGTTGGTGAATGGCCACAATATGTCATCCATCAACCTCACGAAGGTTGCAGGAGCATTCGTCAACCCGAAAGGCATGACCAGCCATTCAAAAAGGCCCTCCTTGGCTTTGAAGACAATCTTCTACACATCAGAGGGTTCGATTGGTACCTGGTGATACCCAGACTTCAAGTCGATCTTGCTGAAATATTTTTCCCCTTTGGGTTGTTCTAGAAGGTCATCAATCCATGGGATCGGGTACCTATTCCGGACAGTGGTCTTGTTCATTACCCGATAGTCAATATAGAGTCTCCAAGCCCCATCCTTCTTCTGGACCAACACGATCTTGCTCCCACAAGGCGATGAACTCAACCGGATGTGACCTTTCTATAGGAGCTTCTGAATCTGTCTCTTGATTTCATCAATCTCCAGAATAGAGCCCTGATATATCTGTCCATTGAGTAGCGGTGCACCTGGGGCCAAATCAATGGTGTGCTTGACCTGACAGTGTAGAGGTACCCCTGTGGGTGAGGTGAAGATGTCCCCATACTCCTCCACGACCTTGTCCATGTGTTGTTGTCATGCGGAGGAGCCCTATCTGGAGGTCATGGCCACAGTCTTCTTCTTGCCCTAGGGGCGGATCATCAGGAAAATAAATTTACCGGTTTTGTAAATGAGATTACTGCATTGTTTTGCAGTAAAAAAAGAGATAGAAGTAGGCGGTGGTACCTCTGGTATCCTGTACAACTTATTTCCCAAAGTAACAATAACAGCACAAGGTCGAGACTCATACACAACATGTCACTTCCATCAGTATGGTTGGGCTAATATTACATCACAAACATCAAGATGATCAATGTCACATAATACCTCATCCGTGAAGGGCTTGATGCTATAGGGAAGGCAACACTACTAGCTGACGTAGAGATCCCATCCTTGGTAAAGCCATCCAATGGTGTATGGTTGTGGGTGTGATTTGGTCGGCAAGACCAACCGCTTCACAACCTCTGCTGAAATGAGGTTCTTTTTGCTTCCACTGTCAACAATAAACTATAGCGAGGAACCCTTTACCCACATCTAGGAGTGGAAGAGACGCTCCTCCTCCTCTAGATATTTCGGTTCATCCTTCTGGATCTTCGCAGTGGCAACAGTGGCGTTGGGCTCCGCATCAATAATATGATTCTCTTTTTCATTCACCTTGTCAAGTTCTGATTCAGAGTTGGAGCATGCATCTGATTCAGAAGCCCTCATCTCGGCCACTAGTGACTGCTTGGCCTGACACTCACTTTTGTTGTGAGTGGAGCTCTTATGGAACTCACACCACTTTCCCATGTCCTTCTTGGGCTTCACGGTGTTGTTATTTGCTTGCAGCTTTGGCAGGTTTTCTTGGGCTGCCATGCCTTGGATTTGTCCTTTGTTATGCGGTTTGGGGGCACCTTTCCCTTCCTTTTGATTCGCAGATCCAAAGTCTCTCTTCTTCTGTTTTAATTTATTCTCAATCTTCGTGGCATACCGGTATGTTGTACCAAGCGAGGAGGTGTCGAGGAACACCATTTCCTCCTAAATGTATCTATGTAGACAACTGTGATTCTTGAGCACCAAATTTTTCTCTGAATCTTTGATACCCAACTTTGTGTGCAGGGTATGGAACATATTCGTCATCTCATGCACATCTTGATCCCTTTGCTTCCATAGTGTGGTCCATTGTATGTATTTGTCCTCATAGCTCCCCATGGGATAATATTGTTCCTTGATGGCATCTCGTAAAGAATTCCAAGTGGGTACGGTCGAGAATAGATAGGGTTATGTCTCGTCCTTTTTCTCACAGTAGGTTTCCCACTAGTCCTTGACATGGGGGGTAGCTTTGAGGAGTGCAAAAATAATCTTCTCCCGGTTGGAAAAGACATGAACCGAGAAATATCCTTCTAATAGATTCAACCATATATATATGGCATTTGCATCTATTTGGCCCTCAAATATGGGAATGTCAAAGTTTACTTGTACCTTAAAGGGAGTCACGCCTCTAGAATGGCTGTTGGATGCAGATGTGCCACCAGTGGACAGTCGTTGAAGGATCTGGACAAAGTTATCCATCATCACGTTCCTTTTTTTCGAGGGCCTCCTCAAGCAATATTTTGATAGGATCTCCTACTCCCTCATCTTTCTTTTCATCCCCCATGGGCCGTCCTCAGGGTTTGAGAGGTTGTTCTTTCAAATTAAGGTTCAACCAGATTGAGCCCTGAACTCCTTATACCCCGACCTCAGTGGGGACATGCAAAGAAGGATTAAGAAAAAGTATACCACTTTGATACCACTGATATGGATTTATGCAGGAACACAACAGAATACACATATAACCATAAATACAAAGATGCAATGGAAATAACACTTCATTTCAGTAATATGAAAGAACTAAAATTTACTTACAGACAGTATGGAAATAAACTAACTAGGGCACTCGTATGTTATCTCTAAGAAGATATGTGGTGGCTACAGGCCTCTAAAATCTGTGTTGCAATGAGGCTCAAAGGCCTATATATTATTGAGAAACAATGGAAAACCCTAAACATCCCAAAATCTAACCTTAGGAGATGAAACACCAGAATATGAGCCCCGTCAGGGTAAATTGGTACATCAATTTCCCGAGGTCGTAACTTTGGAATACTATCTCAGTTTGACGCACATGATACATCGTTAGAAATATTTATCCGAGGAATATGATTTCTAACCATGAATGTAGAGTTTGATATGAATTCATTTTATTTGGAGAAGCGATTCCCAAAAAAACATCGTTTAGGGCCTCAAAATGGCTCCGGAAGTTCAGGACCCGAAAAAATGCTACAAAATAGTAAATTTTGCTATAATTAAGGAAACTGAAAAACTGAAAGAAACAATGGTGGGGCCCAAAGTGGAATAGGCAGGTGGCGACCAATATCCACCTAGATCATTCTCCCTCCCATTGACAGAGTCCTGATAACTATGCCAACTCTTGGGAAGGCCTAGAGGAGCTAGGCTCACAAAGTCATCATCCGTGACAGTAATTGTGATGCTCCCAAGCTCATATCGACATTGGAAAAACTTGGTTAAATATTTTGGAATAGTGTTTCCTTTCTCCATTTTGATTTTCCTGAGCTTGTCCTTTAGTGCCAATTTTCTATGATCACTGTTCTCATATGCGGAGCAATCGCTCCTACTCGGTGTTAAATTTTCTTGTTATGTTGATATTAATATCTTTAGTTATAATCTGTATATTCCTTTCAAACATAACAAATCGAACCTTACAACTTTCTTTTTTCCAGTTTATAATATATTTAGGTCGAGGGCTAGTTCTTTTTTCGGTTCATATGATATTTAAATTCCTTTTTCGAGGTATTCTATCCGACTCCTCTGTCTCTATATTTAAAATATGCCAGTCTAAATTTACAAGAGGTCCGTCTAATTCCTCTATCTTGGAAATTAAAACAGGGTTTACATCTCTGCATTCTCAGCTTATTGTCTCTTTTGTCTTGAAATTCATTTGTCTACTCCTATTGTCCAAGTTTCTCTTCGAGCTTCGATTCCGTAGATCAAGCTTGGCAATTTAGACTTTTCAGGATTCAAATAATGTTCAAAGCCTACTAGTTTTAAGGATTTTACATTCACTAGTATATTTAATATATACTCAATGTCAGTGCACGTACATCTTCTCAGCACAACATATATTCAGAGAACTAATGCAGAGACATTTATTTTTATTACTGTACATATATACTTAAAATTTAGAATGAATGCACATTTATTGTAGCTTACAATTCTGAAACTCATGAATATAAATAATTCGATGCAATTATTTCTCCATAGTTCTCTTTCTTCCTTGACTACTTTGAGATTTAAATACTTATCTCTATTTTACCAAAACTGAGGGTGTCCTCCCAACCTTGAGAGAGGCAATTAAGTCCTGAGATTCTCCCGTGCTCCTTGTTGGTTCAAAAAGAACACTGTTAAAGGTAACCTTAATGCTTCACATTAATCATCAACCTAGGGAAAGTATATTTATTTCAAGAGTGCAAGCAAAGTATATGCGAGTGAAATAAGAGGTCAACTACTCTAAATCCTTGCAAGAAATACTATCTAATTCTCGAAGTTCAATCAATCAATTCAAAATTAAACTATGAAATACTTCATACCAATCAAAGGATGAAACTCTAGTCTGATCTTATGTAGAAATTAAACACTCATTGCTGAAATTAAAGATCTTTTGCAATTGAACAACAAGCTTAATGAATTGAACAGCAATAGAAAAGGAATACGTAATACATTGAACAGAAATCACCTATTAACATTTTACAATGGAATTCTCTATAATTCAATTAATAACAACCTTTAGAATTGAACAACAAACCATACATTCACACTTGAAAAGGAAAAATTAAAGAAATAAAAATGTGCAGAATTGAACAGCAACTACTTAACCACGCTGAAATCAATCTAATGAATGAAAAAAACATCACTCAACAGTAAAGTAATATTAATGATAAATTCAACCTATTGGAAGAGGAAATCGTAAAACACCACACTTGGAATTACTGAATTGAATTGTAATTCTACGAAGCGTAAGAATAACTAAATCGGGATAATCGGTAAATAAACATATAACACAAAATAGCAGGAAAACCCCAAGGGACAGGGCCTGTGGCCTCCATAAGTCTTCTGTGAAGAAATACTCAGAATCCGCTTAAAATGAAAATGCTAACTCTTTCATTAATCAATAGAACAGGCACATCGTCATGATTTCACAGCCTCTCTTTGACTAAAATGTTTATTACAGAAAATTACAATATACTGAAAAAACTCTTTTGTTCTCTTTCACCTACGGCCTTTTATAACTCAAAGGAGAAACAAAAGTTCATAGTCATTAGTCGAATGCTTCAAAGATAGACATGTATTTCCATCTCTTTCTGATTTTCAGGAACTAGACACGATTGCATTTGCTTTTCTTGATTGTTGTTGTTTGGTCGTTTGGTCAACAGTTTGTTTTTTTAGATTCCCTATCAATAAAGACAACAAAAGTTATTTTTTATACTATTATACACATTATTTATTAATAATTCATTTCACCCTACTTTTACGTTATTCACCTTTGATTTGTTTCTAAAATGAAGGAAAACATATAAAAGTTGATAATAAATCAAACTAAAGATGGGGTAAAATGTACCTTTTCCTCGGCCCAACATACTCCCCTGCTTACCTTTTTGCATTCCCTCGTTCAAACAGATGATTGAGGTGCAGTTGAGTTAAGGAATATGTAGGATATACTTCTTCCTTGTAAAGTCTAAAACCTTTTGTTTCACTTTTGCAAATTCCAAGTTTGTATGTCCCTCTGGCAATTCATATTCACGCTGGTAATCTTCAGGAGGGTACCATATGATGGGGCATCTATATCTACATCCTATCCTTGTAGGAACCATGTTTAAAATTAAATTTCTATACAGATGAAAATGAGAAGCAGTCACTTTAATATTCCTATACCCAAATGGCTCTCTATTCTTAACGTTATTGGTAGAGGCTTTCCATCTTTTCTTAGCTTCTAATAAAGCATCCATTTGAATAACTTTGAAGTATGCTTTCCCATTCTGTAAAATATCTTTGTGAATTGGCCCTAGCTTGGCTATCACTCCTTCTTGTTTCATAAAACTCTTATGTTGAATGAATAAATGTAGGGGTTTTGTAGGTTCCACTCTGACCCATAAATCTAACCCATGTTATCTTTTCTGGAAGATATTGTAGGCCTTAGCCCAACTAATCTGGTTTTTAGCAAAAGATAGAAAATCTTGAAACTAAATGTCTCCAATGAAGGAACTAGGGTTACAATCTCTTTCATCTTCTAAAAAGAAATTATGCAAGTACAATTCGCTTAGAAGGTGCTGGACCTTTTCATCCTGATCATTACAACATTGGAAAAATTCTTCAGTGGATTTAAATGTAGTAGGCTTCCTTGCTCTGACAACTTTGATCTTCAATAACAAATACCTTTCCACTAGAAATAAGGAATAATTGGTGGTCGATGCTTTGCAAGACAACACATCTGAGTAAAGAGAACAAACAACAATAGTTTGTTTCTTAGCCCGTTCTAGTTGAGCCTGTGCCCTTTTCACTTTCACTCTTTCTTCCCTAAGTTGGGCAAAGGTTTCATCTTCAGTTGCAATAAAGTAATTAAATTGTTTTAGTAATGCCTAATGTTCTTGTAAAGGCACTAATTCCTTCCGATACTGGACCAATTCTTGTTGCATTTGGATCAATTCATTATGAAGATTTGGATTGGCAGCTCTTTGTACCAAAGGGGTATAAGAAGGTGTTTCCTCTATTTGGGTTTCTTTGTATTCTATAGGTATCAAATCAGTCTGTATCAAATCAGTCTGCACAGAGACTTCAACAACATCTACAGTTTGTATGACAAAATCTGTTTAGGTTTCCACCGTATATAATTCCTTTTTAGGCTTCCAGGCTGTATCCGCCTCTTTCAACCATTCCCTTAACTGTTTCACTGTTTTTCTCAATTTTCTTCATTTCTTACGCATTTTTCTCAACTTATCCCATGCTGATTTTTCCTTCAAAGGGGTTCTGGCAGGGGCATATGCAGCATCAGCTTCAGGTTAAGGAAGGGTTGTGCCAGTATTAGGGTTATCATTTAATGAAATAATTTCTTCAGGCACTAAAGAGGTTGTGCCAACATTGATATCTTGGCTAGGTGGAGCAATAGTTTTTTCAGGTGTCAAAGGAGTTGTATCAACATTTGTATCCTGGTCTAATAAAACTGTATCCCCTGAGTGGTTTACAAAATCATATGCTCTCTCTATCTGATCTTCGTTATTCAAACATTCATTATCATAGGGAGATAAATCCCTAAAATCTTGCAATTGATCAGTGGAAGGTAGGATTTCAGTGTGACCATAAATGCCAACAGAGGCAGAATGGTTCGAAATATCCCTCTTCTCAACTTTTTCAAATGGGCTCCTAGCTTCACAAGATGCTCTCATCTGTTCTAATACTTGAGCCATTTCCTCCTCATAACCTTGTAAAGGTGCATTCTGAGGGCTCAAAGGGGGTGTATAGGATGGCCCTGTTTCTTCTTGTAATGTTGAGGTATTTTGTTGAACTTTTATTCTTCCAGACCGTCTCCATTTTACTAAACCTAAGGTCACGATACAGGTTCTCTTCCCTCTAGCTTTCTTAGGGACTTGTATGTCTATTCTTGGACACTCAATTTCTTCTCTATCAGGGTTTTATTCAGGGGCATGTAGGGGCAGGATTAACAAAGCTATCCCATGCTAACTGATGTTTGTTTAACTCATGAATAATAATCGATTTTATCAGGCCATGATAGCTGACAACTGCCTGAGGGTTTTTATCTTTCCTAATCCGAACAGCAGTGTCATGCAATATAGAATTCAAGAAAAAAGGTAAATTAATTGAAATATTTTGTTTGAGTACAACTAACAATTTGAGTTCACGAGACTTTACCATGTCCTAGTGTCTGTCACATGTGATATACTTTTGGATAATGACTACTAGTTCTCGCCAAGGTTGCTTCAAGGATGAAGGGTCCATACATTTTCCTTTTCATACGGCCAATTTCTCATCTGGCTCCTGGTATACTGAAACTGCTTCTTGTATGAAGACATGTTTATCAGTCCACTTTTTCCCTTCCATTTGAAGTTCGGAGACCTCAGCAATTACTTCTTCAGAGACTGGTATAATTTTTCCTTTAACTATGGTGTGCCCTTCCCGCAGGATCTGCAGGAATTCAATTGATATTTAAGTATTGAACCCGTGTAGCTTGTTCAGATATGAAATCCAACCAGATTGCTAAAGAACAGTGTGAGCCAATTCTGTAACTTGAAATTTTGTGGGTTCATTGTGAAGAGAATTTCCACCCATAGCTATTTTGTTTTCGAAACTAATTTCTTCACCCTTCTGCATGCTCTTCTCTCGGCTCTGTTGGTTAAAAACAATACAAACACTACATGCGGCTCTTATAAAATTTATTATTAGAAATGTGACTACATGATGTTAATGCAATGATTCTATTTTCCAATCAATATATCCGAACAAAGTCTCATAATCAATTTGCATGCTTGTTTATTATAGATATTCACACCCCCTCTAATGAGAGAAGGGTATCCATGGTCTTTAAGCACAAGAAAAGAGGAAAGGTGGCAGAAATCATGAATGCAAAATAAATAGAAGTCAGAGGCTAACAATCATCGCAAATGTACATCAAGTGGAAATGACTAGAAAGGGAGAAATCAAAGGAGAAATTATTATGAAAAATATTTCCTATTTTGATGGCATAATATGACGTAAGCATGACAGGTGATAGATTATGATGGATGTTGTTATCACTCAATTTGGAATAATGAAGACAATTCATCTAAAATCAAATTTTATTATGCATATATGTTATTATAATGATAATGCTTAGTCAAACAGTGCATTCTGATTCAGGAATGGATCAATAGGGCATAGGGGCATGCAAAATAATTGGCTGTTATAAAAAATACTCCAATGCCACAAGAAAAGCCACTGCTACCAGCAGGCATCCATGGCCTTGACAGGGTTGCTATTTTAACCCAAAAAATGAGCCTGAATCCTCTATTTAAAAGCAGACACTTTGCTTGTTTTGTGGAGAGACCACTATGACGGTGTTGTGGCCAGATAGTCATAGTGCCATTCACGGGGATTAATGGAGTGATCATGCCAGCTCGTGATGAGACCTCCTGTACTATAAGAAGTTTTAGCTGTCGAGAAGGTCAGTACCCTGGTGTGGTGGCCATTGTGGGGATGTCACCTATTATATCCTCATGATCATGGTAGGTTGGCTCGTAATGAGCCCCCCTATCCTCTCTTTTTTCTAAAAATTTGCACATAGAGATATATTTTCTTTTTATTATAAATGGAGGGAGGCTCATTAAATCCTTATGAGTTAGGGATTGTGTAAGAAGTAAAAATAATTCCAATACAATTGATTCCCTTATTCCCATATCCTCATGCCAAACAGAATTACCACTTGAGAGTGTAAAAATATACCACTTGAGAGTGTAAAAATATAAACCAGCATAATATTAAGATAATGAATTGTGTGATAATATGACTGAACAGGTGATATTCAACAAATAATTATATAGATAAACCATGTCAGCTTCCAAAGTAAAGATATCCATCAAAATTTCCAAGAAAACATAATATTAGTGATATCACTGCTTTTCTCTACTTTATGTGAAAATTCCTCATTCAATAAAATGGTTTTTTATGGCAAGAATGTGTAAAGGAAGAGTGGATATTTTTAAAAGAAAATCAACAAAAAAACAAAAGTTTGCTACTTTGAACAAAAAAAATTTAAAAACATGCAACAACAACAAAAAATGCAGTTGTTCAATTGGTTCGAACAACAATTGTTCAATCGATTGAACAGCAGTTGTTCAATTGATTGAATAGGAAAATAAAAAATATTAATTTAAAAAAAAAAAACTCTAAAAAACAGTTGTTCAATTAGTTCGAACAGCAGTTGTTCAATCGATTAAACAAAAGTTGTTAAATTGATTGAACAACAAAAATAAAAGGACACGAAAGGAAAAAATGTTGTTGCTCATTTTCCTTGAACAACAGTTGTTCAGTCGATTGAACAACAACTGTTCAATTGATTGAACAGCAAAAAACAAAAATGCACGAAAGGAAAAAATGTGGTTGTTCATTTGCTTTGAACAGTAGTTTTTCAATCGATTGAACGGTAGATGTTCAATTGATTGAACAGTAGATGTCAATTGATTGAACAACAAAAAACAAAAACGCACGAAAAGAAAAAAAATGCGGCTGTTCATTTTCTTTGAATACCAGTTGTTTGGTTGATTGAACAGCAGCTGCTCAATTGATTGAATAGAAAAAACACACACAAGAGAAAGAAAGTGGAATTTATTTTATACAATGATGAAAAAAATTGTAAATTACAACCAAATGTAGGAAGAATATATACACTATTTACAAAAAAAAGAAAAACAGATTTTTATAAAACTGAAGGTGTCGGGTAATTACTCCCTGTAGCTAAGATTTGGATAGTGGGATAGTCACGCACCTACTGGCAGAAAGAATATTTTATGAGTGGTTTATGATAGAAGCGCACCCAGTGTCCATTGACTCGAAAGGCAGAGCTGGATCCATCTATGGTGGTCAAAGTAATGGTACCATTGTTGTGCACTTCTTGAATTTCATATGGCCCAAGCCACCTTGTTTGTAATTTACCCGGGAAGTCTTGGAATCTAGAGTCGTAGAGGAGTGTTCAATCTCCTTTCTGGAATGTCTTATTTTTTATGACGTTTTCATGCCACTTAGCCCTTTGTTTTTGAATAATTTCAATGCGTTGTAGAGAAAGTAGTCGTGCTTCATCTAGTTCATTTATCTGTTGAAGTCTTTTAACTTGGGCCTCTGTCAAATCCATCCCCACTTCCTGGGTTGTTCTAAGAGTCTTTATCTCAAATTCAATGGGAAAAATTGGTTCCTTTCCAAATACCAGGTGGTACAGAGAATGTCCAGTAGTGTTTCGCCAAGTTGTGTGATAAGCCAACAAGGCCTATGTCAATCTAGTAGCCCAATCCTAGCAATGTGTTGAGATTGTTTTAGTGAGAATTTCTTCAATGACTTTGTTGTTACTTTCGACCTGGCCGTTCACCTACGGGTGGTAGGGAGAAGTGACTCTATGAGTGATATGGTGGTTATGAAGAGTGGTTGTAATTTTATTTCCTACAAATTGTGCCCCTCCATCAATTACCACTTCCCTAGGTAAGCCATACCGCACAAATAGCTCAAAAATAAAATTAATCACAGACTCTTCTGTAGCTCTTGGAAAAGCTACTATTTCTACCCATTTTTTCATGTAGTCTGTGGCAACCAGTATGTAGGCCTTTTGGTTTGATGGTGGATTGAATGGCCCAACCAATTCCAATGCCCATTGTTCAAAAGGTTCTACTACCAAATATGGCTGTAATGGCATCTCGTCGGATTGGCCAGGGCGACCCATTCTTTGGAAACTATCACAGGCTTGCAAATATTTCTTTGCATCCTTAAAAATTTTGGGCCTATAATAGCCCATTTGTGATACTTTGTGCCCTGTCCTGTGATCTGTGAAATGTCCGCCACATTGTTCGTCATGGCAAGCCTTCAAGATGTCATGGATATCGTCTTCTCGAATGCATCTGCGTATATGCATATCAGATCCTGTGTGGAGAAGATATCCACCAATCCAAGAGAATCTAGCACTGTGTTGAACAATCAGTTTTTGTCCCTTTGTTGTCAATTGTCTCAACAATTTCCCTACTGCTAGATAATTTGCTACATCTGTGTACCATGGTGATTTTACGGCCACAACAAAAAAATGCTTGATCATCTACCGCCAGTGGATCATTTTTCTTTGGGACCCGAGACAAGAAATCTGCAACTACATTCTCCTTCCCTAGACGGTCCTTAATATTTATATTGAACTCTTGTAAAAGCAACAGCCAACGATTCACTCTTCCATTTGTAATAGGCTTGTTAGCTAAATACCTAATGGCAGAATGATCGGTGTACATAAATACTTGATAGCCACTTATGTAATGTCTAAATTTATTTATAGCATAAATGATGGCTAAGAATTCCTTTTCAGTCACTGTATAGTTTATTTCAACAGGAGTGAGATTTTTGCTAATATAGTAAATAGCGTAGGGCTTCTTGTCCTTTTCCTGACCGAGAATAGCTCCTATCATTGTATCTGATGCATCCAAAGAAATGTGAAAGGGCAGCTCCCAATTAGGGCCATGCAGTACTGGTGCAGTCGAGACCAATTTCTTCAAATCTAAAAAAGCAGTGTCACATTTGTCAAACCAATGGAATTCAACATTTTCAGTTAACGCATACAAAGGCCCAGCAATTTATGAAAAAATATTTATGAACCTACGATAGTACCCTGCATATCCAAGGAAACTACGTACCTCTATCTTAGTACAAGGTGTGGCTAATAATATAATTACCTCTATCTTTGTCGGATCTACCTGTATTACAGCTGCAGAGATGTAGTGTCCTAGGATCACACCTTCGATCACCATCATGTGACACTTTTCATTTCTCAAGCATAATATGGTAGCAATACATTGTTCCAATACTTTTTCCAGTGTCTGTAGTGCCTGATCGAAGTCATCTCCATATGGAGTGAAGTCATCCATGTAGAATTCGAGCCCCTCATTTATTAAATCAGAAAAGATACAAGTACGTCCCTTTGAAATGTTGTCGGGGCATTGCATAAACCGATTGGAAATACTTTATAGTCAAATGTACCCCAGGGGCATGTGAAGGTTGTTTTATCTTGGTCTTCAGGGGCTATTTGGATTTGATTATAGCCATTGAAACCATCAAGAAAGGAAAAGAATTGTTTTCCTACCAATGTATCAAGGACTTGATCAAAAAAGGGAAGGGGGAAGTGGTCCTTCTGTGTGGCTTTGTTCAACTCTCTGTAATCCACACAGATTCACCACTTAACATTATTTTTAGGGACGAACACTAATGGAGAGACCAATTTACTGCCTGAAATAGGATAAATGAAATTTACATCTAGCAACTTCTGTAATTCGTCTTTTACAATGTCTTTTAGATGCGGGTTTAATCTTCATTGAGGCTGCCAGATGGGGCGAGCATCCTTTTCAGTGTAAATATGATGTGTGCACAGTTGGGGATCTATGCCCTTCATGTCTGGATAGTCCCAAGAAAAGGCTCCTTTATGTTTTTGCAATACTTTAATGATCTTTTGATGTTGGTCACTATCCAGACTGCCATTGATGTTTAAAATTTTACTTGGTTTGATTTCAATTAGCATGTTATTACGAACAACAGTTGTGGGTATGTGCCAGTCATCGATATCCACTAAAGGGTCTTCCTATGCTTCGTTATCAAGAACTGCTTTTAACATTTGGCACTTTAAGTTTCCTAAAGTAGATGGTTGATTTATAAAGTTATTGATCACATCATCTTTAGTTTTATCTTTGAATTCGAGTGCTTCTACTATTGTCAATGGTGAACAGATGTTTTGTTCCTAGTATGCAGGTGGTTGTTTGTGAATATTTATAGTGGGGAGACTTGGTTTGGCATCGGGATATATAGCAATATTATTTATGGCATCTCCTTTAGTAATGGTCATGCTACCCCTTCGATAGCCTATGTAAGCATCAGTCGTCGCTAACCAAGGTTGTCCCAATATCAGGGGATGTCCATCTAATCTACTTTCTGGGTTAATAACTAAAAAATATGTTGGGTATTCCCATGAGTCCACCGAAACTAGGATATCCTGTAATGTACCTTCAGTCAGCAAGTTCCAACAAGTTAGTGGTGGGTTCCAAGGCTGTTATACCAAGTGTTTCACAGGTTTTTGTAGTTAAAATATTAATAGCTGCCCCTAAATCGACTAACGTGTTTGAGAAGGACTGACCATAGATATGGACTGTGACTATGGAGATTCCTGGATCCTCATATTTTGTTGGTGTTTCTTTACCCAAACGTAAATCCAACAGTGTCCCTACAACATGAACAGTTGGAAAATTCTTCGCTTTCCTCACAGGTTTTTTTACGCACAATTCTTTAATTGTTTTAGCATAAATAGGGATGTCTTGTATAGCCTGTAGGAGAGGAATTTTAATACAATTTTTTTTTAATTCCCCTATGAGATCAAAATCTGAAGAGGCAATTAGCTTGGGCATTACTAATCTCTCAGGGAATGGGGGAGAGGAAATAATAATGTTTTCAAGATATTTTTGGTCAACTGTGTCCCTCCCTTGTTTTATCTTTATTTCAGTCACAGTCAATTATTTAGGTGCGGTTTGAATTTCAGATTGAATTTGTGGTAGGACGGTATCTTTTTCAAGTGAAATAATGCACCCTAATCTTAGCCTAAGTTCATTGCATTCCTTCTGTTTAGTTTTAGAGTCTGGATTCTCAACAATCTGGATCAACTGAACCGGTCTATTATTAGGATTAGGATTTGGTTGAGATGGAAGTTGAAGGCGTATAATAGACTGAGAATTTTGTTGTACTGGGTATGGAGCTGGTAATGTCAGTTGATTTTGAGCCCCTGTTCCCATAGGTAAATTGGTCATTCACAGGGGTCGTTGTGAGTTTTGAGACCAATTTGAATTTTGTGAGGTGGAGGTAGGCCATTGGGACTAATATGGGTTGTTTTTCCAGACTGAAGGAGAGAAAGGAAAATTTGGCCAACCATTACCTGGAAAGGATTGAATTGGACAAGGGAGCATGGAAAATGTTTGGGATGGCCAAGCAGGAAGAGGTGATTGGTTTTGCCATGTTTTCCCAGTGTTCTATTGATTAAATTGTGAAGAAGGAAAGAACTGAGACGGGTCTTGTGACATACCTGTTGGTCAGACTTTCCACTGTCAATGTTGATTCATCAGATATACCGACTCTATTTATTATTATTCTTCTTTGAAGACCACTTTCAACCCTGGAAGTGAAGGGAAATTTTCAGTGGCGTGGACCTTGGTACAAATGGCACATGTCTAGACCATGTCCAATGGACACTCCCGCTGGATGTGCTTCTTCCCACAGCGTGGAAAAAAAATATCCAAGTTCTGTTCTACTAAAGCTTGTTTCTACTTGGCCTGTAAGGCATCTAGCTATGTTGTGAGTGAGCCAAAGATATCAGTTTTGAAATCTTCCAAGAGATTACCGAATTATGCTCTGGTTACGCTGCCACCTGACTGTTTGTAATTCCTAGTAACTGAATCCAGTCTAGCTGGTCTATTAGGCGTACTATCTCGAGAGCACCTGATACACAATGCAATAATGTCATCATAATGTTCCTGATAGAAATATCATTTTCCCATTATATTAAGTGTTTCTACCCATTCTTCTTTCATTCCTTTTATCATTGTTACTTTTAGGACATCTTTAGATAATGCAGTATATGGGGACCTTTGCAAATTATATTGGAATTTTTCAACATATTCTTCTAAAGTCTCGTTATCTTTTGCAGTCATGTTGAATATTTCATCTTTTAATTCTCTATTCCGGCAGTGATCTTGATATTTAGTAAGAAAAGAGTTTTTCATTTGATCCCAATTGTTAATGGTTCCCCCACCGAGCCCCATAAACTAATGTAGAGATGCCCCCGTCAATGTAGAGGGGAACAGTTTCAATTTTTGAGGGTCATTGGTGTAATCATATCCCCTACACAAAACATCAAATTCAAATAATAATGCATCTAGATCTTCCGAAGTCAGTCCATGGAAGGTGGGGATGTTTTGTAATGGAATAGCTTTCATAGGGGCATTTGCGACCGAGTCAAAAATGGGATGCTCCAATGTTGATGTTTGTCCCTGGGGTTGATTGTGCACCATCTGATCAAAGATGTGCCAATAACCTTAAACGATTTCCTGGTCTGGGATGATAATTTGAGCAGGATTAGGAGGTGGATTTGGAGGAGGCCTTGCAGCACTACCCCGATCTGGAATGTTGGGTGTCTCTGTCTCAATCACTATTTCAGGAGATCCAGGATCTGGAGTTTTTAGGTTTATCCTTACAGCACTACTGGTTTCTCCCTCTCCTTATTGCAAACTGCAAGAATTTCCCTCTCATGAAGGGTCAAGACTCAAATGTTCTGTAGTCTGAAAGTTATGTTCAGAACCTTCGGTTTCGTTGTGGATCTCGGCGTGGGCTACAGATGGTGAGGTTGCTTCCTAAGGGATTATAGAAGGACTCTTTTCAGAAATGATTTTGGGTCCTACAAATGCCTGAGATTCAAATGTCCTTATGATTTTGTCTATGAATGTTGTTCTGCCAAGGGTCACCGATCCCTTGGGTTTTTTGGATTTAGACAGGGGGTTTCAATCTAATTCTATATTTTTCTGATTCTATATTTTTCTTTCTAGTCATAAAAAAATGCCTATCCTATTTAACCTCTGCACAATTGCTGAAAAGTGGGCTAGTGAGCAAGATTTTTACTTGCTAATATGCAGGTTCTTACCTCTTGTTTTCAATACCCAATTTTTCACAACAAAAGGAAAAACAAAAATACATCACTCTTAAACACTCTCCCCAGAAACGGCGCCAAAATGTTGGGTCAAAAAGATGACTGTTAAAAGTAAACTTAATGCTTCATATTAATCATCAACCCAGGGCAAGTATGTTTATTTCAAGAGTGAAAGAAAATTATATGTGAGTGAAATCATAGGTTAACTATTCTAAATTGTTGCAAGAAATATTATCTAATTCTCGAATCCAATCAATCAATTCAAAATTAAACTGTGAAATACTTCAAATCAATCAAAGGATGAAATTCTAGTCTGAATCTATGCAGAAAGTAAACATTCAATGCTCAAATTAAAGAACTTTTGCAATTGAACGGCAAGCTTAATGAATTGAACAACGATGGAAAATAATAACTTAATAAATTGAATAGAAATCACCTATTGACATGTTTCAATGGAATTCTCTATAATTCAATTTATAACAACATTCAGATTTGAACATCAAACCATACATTCACACTTGCAATGGGAAAAACTCAAGAAATAACAATGTGCAGAATTGAACAGCAACTACTTAACCACGCTGAAATCAATCTAATAAATGGAAAAACATCGCTCAGCAGTAAAGCAATATTAATGATAAATTAAACCTAATTGAAAATGAAATCGTAACACACCACACTTGCAATTACTGAATTGAATTGTAATTCTACACAGCATAAAAATAATTTAATTGCGAGAATCAGTAAATAAACATATAACACAAAATAGTAAGAGAACTCCAAGGGACCGGGCCCGAAGCCTCCATAAGTCTTCAGCCAAGAAATACTCAGAATCCGCCTATAAAAAAAATACTAACTCTTTCATTAATCAATAGAACATGTACATCATCACGAGTTCAAAGACTATGTCTGAATAAATGTTTATTACATAAAATTACAATATACGAAAAAGCTCTCATGTTCTCTTTCACCTACAGCCTTTTATAACTTTAAGGAGAAACAAAACAGAGAATAGTGAATCCTCAAGATCAGGAGATCCTGAGGCTTCGCAACTATCAGCCGAATGCTTCAAGAATAGACATGTCTTCTCATCTCTTTTGGATTCTCAGAAACCGGACGCGATTTCATTTGCTTTTCTTGACTACTGTTGTTTGGTCGTTTGGTCAGCAGTTGGTTGGTTTGGATTTCCTATCAATAAAGACAACAAAAGTTAGTTTTTATACTATTAAACACACTATTTATTAAAAATTCATTTTACCCTAATTTTACAGTATTATCCTTTGATTTATTTCTAAATTGAAGGAAAACATATAAAAGTTAATAATAAATCAAGCTAAAGATGGGGGTAAAAGGTACCTTTTCCATGGCCCAACATTTTCCTTGCTAGATATGGCATGCATGGTGTTGCATGTGGTTCTTTTCTGTCTTGGCATGGGTTTTTCTAAGTGTGACCATTTTTTCAACCTAGCCTTGCAATTTCTGGATAACCATCGTGTTATGGAGTTCTCATGTTTTTTTTTAGCTATATTACAAAATGGATTCGAAGTTGAGTGAGGTGAATCTCCGAATATTATTATTATGACCCAAAACCGGTTTATGTGTTTCCTCATTTTAGGGCCTAGTGATCTGGGTTTGGATTGCGGTAAAGCTTTAGAGGTGTTGCCTTAGTTTAGGTCCTAGTCATCTAGGATTGGATTGCGGTAAAGCCTGAGAGGTGGTTTCCCTTGATTAAGCCTACGAATCCTTGCAAGTGAATGGCAGGATATACGGTAAAGCATAGAGGGTGATGTCCAAGTTTAGGGCCCAGTGACCCTTGATTTAGACTATGGGTTGTGGTAAATACTAAGAGACTAGGAGACAATAAAATTCCTCACGTTGCAGGTGGAGATAATCCAATGATGTCCATGCTTGTGTTGGCGTAGTGATCGGGTGTAGATCACGATAAATTCGGTTATGACATGTTTATTGTGTTGGCCTAGTGATCCGGTGTGGATCACAGTAAAGCCTAATTTCTATTGATGAGGGTGAGGTGGTTTAGCCTCAGTATTCCCTATATTGGTTCTTTGGGTTTGAGTCCCACGTTCATGCTTGGAATATGGCACGAGGGTGATTGGATGAAGAGAGATTTGGCTCATCCAATCTATGGTCGGGTGGAACATGGAGGTCCCATCTTTGGTTGGTTTTTACATTCAATAATGAGAGCTCATTCCTTTGGTATTTGGTATGTAAATGTATTGGTTTATATGTGGATTATACTGTTGTTGTATCCATGGTATTTTTGTTGTTATTGTGTTGGCTATAAGCAAGTATTTTATTAGTGATGATGTATGGCTTTATCCATGTTTTTACATGTAAATGAATGCACAATGTATTTATGGTAAAATATAATTTATTGCAACTAATGATGTAAGAGAGAAATGCTTCTTAGCAATTCTCATATAAGTATGAGACCCTTATGCTCGGATCTGTTGTTTACACCTGTAGTTGTAATATTTGTGACATGTTTGAAAAAACGCTTGTCATGGATAGGAGGGGTTCTAGATGAGTTCTTATTGATGTGATTGTTTTCATATCATTGTCTTGTTGTTATTTATCATATCTGAAATTTTCATGACGTTTTGGATAGAGGATTGGGTTATGGGCCTGAAAAGGTGGCTGAATCCCAGGGATGCTAGCACAAAACTAAGTAATTAGGGCCCTGGACGCTGGGATGCAGTGTTATGCCTGCAACTAAAGCCTCTTGGATCCTATCACACAAGCATGTGCCTATGTATATGGCTCAAAGGTGTCAAAACGTCAATGTGACCCAGGGGTAAGAGGCCTAAATGGTTTGGTTACGTCCTGGGGGTGTTTTCGTTGTTGTACAAGGTTTGTATTTTGTGTTTCCATTGGTTCCACTTCCTTAAGGTCACCTAGGAGGTTGAATCTCATTATAGTAGCCTCTCATCGCATTTTTACCCCGGTTGGCCGGTTACTTGGGTAGATGTGGGAAGAGGGTGTTACAGAGTGGTATCAAAACATGGTTCAACCCTTAGACTCGATGGGCGGTGTGTTGGTCATGTTTTTATGTTGGTTGCATATGTCTTTCTCATACCCATGTTGCATGTGCTTGTTTCGTCCATGTTTTTTTTTTCATGGTGGCAGTGGTGTCGCCATGGAAGTGTTGATGGTGTTTTTGTCAACATGTTGTCATGAGTGTATGATTGGTTATGTTTTTCTCACGCTTGTGTATTACTCATGTCCGCTTGCTTACATATTGTACATGCATTGCTTGCTTATTCTAGGGTTACATATTGGTCATGCTTCAGTGTTATCCATGTATGCTTGCTTGTGTGATGTCATATGTTGAACATGCATTGGTCATTCATGATTAGTTATACATGTCAAGTATGTTCATATGGTCAATTTTGCATTGGTTTGATTGAGGTTGTTGTGCATAAGGTCATTGTATGCAATTAGGTCATCATGATGATATTGGTATGTTATGATGTTAATGTGTTGGTTGCGATAGAGTAGGAGATGCAGATCATTAAATTGAAGTTGCAACAATGCAATGTGGGGTAAGAGGAGATCGTCATACAAGTGTGCATGTTTGGCATACAAGTATGTGATTCATGGTTATTGTAAGAATTAGGGTTACTTATATGTTTGTAATTCTATTATTATTATGGTTACATATGTGATAAATACTAGTTGATCAATGTAGTCATATGCATTACGGTTATGTGTATGTCTTTCATTCTACTGATTTTATGGTTACATACATGATAGATGTTAGTTAATTAGTGTGATCATATGTACATCAGTTGGTTAGTCAAGCATGGAATTAACTTTATGATTATGTTATATGTTGTTGATGAGCATGTTATATGTTGACTTATTGTTGTTATATGGTAGTTAACTTGATGATTAGGGTTATATCATTAATATCGTGTTGTTATATGTATCATGTTAAATTGGATTGGCCTATGTAGATGGTTAGAATTATGACATTCAGGTATGAGTCGACTTAGTTGTGATATTGTGTTGTACTAATCTAGACTGGGTGTGCATATGTGATTGTTATGCATGAGTACCAATTTTTTATGATCTTATGATGTGAACATGTAAATTAATTACTGTTATGGATATCATGACGTTATTTTTGTTAGAGCTTATGTGTTGTGAATTTATATCATGCTAATTTGTTGTACTATACAACACCCCCCATTTATACTAATATATGGGGACCCTTTTTAAATTTTATTTCCTTTAAAGAATCAGTTCTAACTCTAACAATTCATCATAAACTCTAAAAAATATTGAAATGTTAGTTTTATACACTTTCCGTTGGGAAATTTCACATATCGCACATTACAAACTCTCTTGGAACAAATTTTTAAATATCATGGAGGAGCTCCGAAATGCAATTTTCGATCCCTATCATAAAGGTTAAAACATCCATCTTACGATACCTTAGTTATAAAGATAGATCGTAAGTGCAATATAATTCAAAATTTCCATAGTCGCTTTACGATATCACTTAGACTCAAAATTATTATAAAAGAATATCTCAGTCAACGTTTAAAGTCCGAAAATGACCAAAAGCTAAAAAAATATTAGACAACCTTTAAGTTAAGGAAAAAGTGCTTATAGGCTATCGCATATCGCATATCGCAAGACCTGAAAGTTATTGTAACTATCACCCATTCGACAATGCGAAATGCAATATATTGAAATAATTTTTCCCACGGAATTTAAAGTTTGATACCACAATTCCGATATTCACCATTGAAACAAAACGCTAATCAAAATCTCGAGATGCGATATTGCGATTTCGCAATCGCATTATCACATGAATGCTTAACAAAAATATTTTTAATGACTTCATTTTTGCGATGCGATATTCTGATTAGACATGAAGTACATAGAATTAATAGTATTAAATGAAAATTCAATCAGAATTTTAAGGCGTTTAACTGTTTTTAGTGGCTCAATAAAAGCAATAATTGTTTTCTCTTACGATGAGTTAAATGCCAATATCTTCGAAAATGTTTCATTATCATTAGTTGATTTTAAATTCTCCTATTCCATCTGCTCTGTATTTTTCACTTCGCCCTTTCTTCTTTGATTTCAAGAAAGCTTCCAAAGATATGTCTCTAAGGGAAATGACGTAGAAGAACAAGAAACAAAGAAATTCAGAGTCTGAGACTACAGAAATGCTACGCCTGTTCTCATATACCACATGCACCAAAGATGTAGGAGCGACGGCATGGGAGGTTATTTATAATCTCCTCGAAGATGAACAACCCATAATTACTTAAATCAAACCAATAGCAGATTCCTCAATGCCATCGACAACTCAAATGAGTGATGCAGCCTGTTCTTTCCTTCATAGGATAGCAGCAATGCCTAAAATTTTACCATACACAAATATGGTTAAATGGGTGATTGACAACGTGAAAATTGTGGACAGACAATTCAGAAATTCAAAGATGGAACTCATGGGATATTTCACTACCGAAGACCTGAGGCAAATGTACCATCTTTGAGAACCTTAGAAAACTTATGATTCAGCATTCCTATCGCAATTCGCCAAAGAGAATGATGAACCGTTCAAAATGATTCAAAGTTGGAGGTCCAGGGGAAACAAATTCAAACAAGAAAAAACTGGTATGTACCCTATTGATCCTTTTTCAACCCCTCATAACTATGTAGCCACTATGTTATGTAGGTTATATGGAAAACCTGATAGTACCAAGTTTTCAATACAATGGGTACCCTTGATAGATGCATGTGCCAATTCCATTATAATGAATTGGACCACCATTCTATCTGATAACCTAGTTATGGTTATCTTAAACTATTGTCATAAAATAAATACCTCCATGAGAATTTTTTCTCCATTCTATATGAGCGCGTACATTATGGAGGCTATCTGTTTTTGCACTAAATTTCCAATCATGCGTTGGAAATGGACCAGTCATGACCCAAACCCTATACACCTCCACCATAAAGATTTATGGCATTCCTATTTCACATCTCATTTTTATTGGATTTGTCATGGTGTTATGCTTCCCATGCACCAATTTATATTTGACAAGAAAGCCCCAAGGTTTTCTAAAGAAGCAAGCATAGTTTTTCTCCCAATTGGAAATTATTTTAATGAACAATTGTTTACCTATATCATAGTTTTCGGGAGTGTTGCAAAACCTCATGTTCTTCCTCTATATATTACCGATAAACTACTAGCAAGGGAAATTTCTTACCAAACAGCAAGATACGTCCTTGCAAAGAGCCTCAAAGATTCAAAGAAAGCTTTATGGCTAGTTTTCCCGGTACTGGGTGGTGTTTTTACACTAAATTATTTTGGTCATGCAATAAAACAGATTCAAAATATAGAAATTCTAAAGCTAGCCACTATTCCAAGCAGGCAATATAACCCAAATAAGGTAGCTTACAATTTTACCGTGTTAGTGAAAGTTAAAGCATTTATTCATGAAGCTAATAAATTCAAAGATCTAATGGAATCTGCTTAATCTTTTGAGCAAGTTATAAATTGGGCAAAGGTAAAATTGGATCCGATTGATTTTCACAAATTCCAAGAATTCAAAAACAAAAGCCTTGAACAAATTCCATTGAATTTGTTAAGCACTCAACATAAGGCTACACCCAGTGTTAGTATCAATACTAATGAGCACAATTTAGAAGTAGAATCAATTCACAACACAGAACAATCACAGAAGGAAACAGAAGCCATGGCCGAGACTAGTCAGGAATCAACAGGATAGCAGATGGAAATTAATCCAAATCAAAGCACTAATGATAGAAAAAAGGGCAATGATATGGAACAAAAATGGGATGAATTTAGTCAAATCCTCAAGAATAGAAAAGTAATAACAAATTTTCAGGGAACTTCATAATTTCATACACCGCAGCAAACTCAAAATAGATCAAATCCATAAACATGAGATAATCAAGAAACAGGCTTGCATGAAGTATAGATTATCCCTGCATTCCTTACATGTGAAATCACGCTAAAAATAGAAGAAATTACTCCTCTATATGTGTTCTAAAGTCCTGAGCATAAGGTTGTAGTAAGGCGACAGAGAAAAAGAAGAAGATTGGAAAATTCTACTGAATTATTACCAGAAAATGAGTCAATGGAAGTAGTCTGGAAAGACACTACCACTGACCCAACAGGAAATATTACTAAGTTTTGAAAATTTGTGGGAGCTTACGCCATAGCCACAATTGATAAAGAAGCTAAGGTCTCAGCGTTATTTAAAGAAAAGGAAGAAAAATTCTCACAGCTAGAGCAACAACTAGAGATTGAAAAATTAAATGTTAATAAACAAGTCAAGATGTTGTTGTCACAATTGCAAAAGGATATGGAAGCAATGAAAATAACGTATGAAGAAGATATTACTGTCGAGGATCTGCAAATTTGTGAGATGCAGGAATTGATTACCAGGTACAAATTATACCAAGTAAGGATGAATTTATCAAAGAATCTTTAGAACTGAATTCTGAACTGTCAATATAACAAGGTCTATTCTACCAAAAGATGTTTATTATTAGTTCTTATTTAGATACTAGTGAACAATTGACAAATCATGTAATTGATCAAAGAACCGAATTTGAAGAACTCAATAACAAAAAATCAGATCGTATTACATGGAAAGAAACAGATGAAGGGATAAATGCAAATCTTCCTAAAATTGAAGAAAATCTTAAAGACATCTTATTCACAGACTGGGATGTACAGATCAAACAATCAGAGCGAGCAGTAACAAGAGCAGCAGGAGCAACAAGGAATATTGTAGAAACAATAATTCACACACTTCATACTACCAACTTAATCAAAGAGGGTGACTCATACACACTTCCAGATATGAAAGAATTAAGTGAAAATTGGAAAGAAAAGGCCCAGGTTCAGAGAAATTCGATCAAATATATTTCAAAGACGGATTGGGAGGCATACTAGCAGTATCTTGTTAAACCACCCAACCAAACCATGACATTGAATTTTCTAATATATTCAACAGATAAAATGATGCCACCTCTCACTGAAGCCATATTTTCATGATAGAGAAGAATGAGATTCGGCACATCACCTCAAGTGAAACCAATGACCGATCTCTGCGACCTTCAGGCCTAGCTGGCAAACGAGAAAGCTTCCAAATAATATGAAGACATTAGATTTCAGTTATTTTTAGATTTTAGTTACTCATTATGAGGAAGGTTGTTTGAAACCTCCTCAAATAAATTTTGTATAGTATATTTTAGGCATATGATATACTATTTAAACCCTTCTCATGCATTTAGAGAAGGGTCTAGAAATTTATCAAAAAACATTTGTAAAAGACTACATTTTTGTATTTTTGTGAATGCTTTGATGAGTTAATGGAACAAAGTCTGATTTTTCTTGATATTGAAGTTGTTTAACTGAAGTTGCACTTTTGTACTCATTGAATTTCTTTGACTTAAAGAGGAGCATACACTATTGTTGATTTAATGAATAGAACATTGCCTATATGGTATTTCTACATGTTATGTTGAGTTTTATTTCTTGAATTAACAGTAATGCTTTATCTATATTATGTATGAGATTTATTATTATAGGTGAATTTTAAATGCACTTATGTACTGATGTTTATCTATCATTCCCTATTTCATATATGATAAAAAAATATGAATGTGATACATCTTTCACAATTGTTTTGATTAACTTTTTAATCAAAATAATTATTTTTATATTTTTCATCTCTTTCAACTATTGAACAATCTTTATTACTAATTTTTGAAAGATATCCTTTTAGATCGCATTGATGAATGAACACCCCTAGGGTAAATAATAGAATAGATATTTAGTTACTTGCATAAGTAGATTAAATCATTCCTCCATTTTCATATTATAAACATACACACCATAATTATCTTTATTGGGAAACTAGTCCCCTTATCCCCAGTCGGAGCCACTACACCAAACAGAAAAGGAGTTGCATCAAGGTCCGAACCAGGTGGATTCCCCCATGTTGTTGTAACAGAATTCCGAGGCCTCAGCATAACTATACTGATTGTGCAGACAAGATAGCCTCCCCTAAGATACATCAAGGTATGAGTTTTCTTATGTCGTCGACTTGGTGTTTGAATGTTTTATTATGTCGTTTATTCGATGTGCGAGTGTTGGGTGTTTATTATGTCATTTATCTATTGTCTGAATGTTTCATTACTTGCATGATATGAGTATGTGCCTATAATATTGCATGAAGAAATGATCTTGTTTTTATATGGTTGTACTAGCACACTATGTGTTGAGATAGTTGATGTGTACTTGAGTATAAGTAGGTGATAGTTGTAGCAGTATGTATTATGACTGATGATTGTGAGTTGGTTTCTTACATATAAATAACAACTGGGTGATTTGATAACATGTATTAATATTCAATTGTAGCAAGATAGAAGGTAAAAGAAAGGAATTGGGTAAGAATTCCTTTATTTATGTTTAGAAACCCTAATTCGAAACGAATGAGTACTTTACATGCAGGAAGTGTTCTTAACCTCAATATTGTTTGAAATTATGAGGATATATGCTATAGTCATGAACATTTCTTTGATAGGTATATCATTTGGTCTCTAGTTATGGCTTGATTCATCAAGGGATTGGATTCCCTTGAGAGATGATATATGTATGTGTTCATATACAAGGCAGTGTGCTTGGCACAACAAGGTAAGATAATTGTTATATTTATTTATGCACTGACAGTTATGTGTTTATGGCAGTATGATGGAGGGGATTGCATATAAAGAGATTTCCATGAAAGCTTGAAGAAGGCTCAGATTGGATTTCCCTTTGAAGCATTGGGAACCATGGGAATTGAGTCAATGTATTTGTTGATAGTATTGTGCTTTTGGTCTTTTTCTGTTTGTTGTGCTTGATTTGTGGTCTTCATTGCATCTAGTGCATGATAATGCCACTTTGTTATGGTGTCGTATTGCTTTTTGTTTCTCATGGTCTTCTTCTCATTTGTTCCTGTTCTTTCCTTTTGTTTGAGAGCCTTGGGAATTGGTTAGGAAAGACGAAAGTTATGGATATCGGGGAGAGTTGTGTGGTACCCAACACGTAATGAAAGACATGGATGAAGATTAGTGCAGCAGTAAGCACGGTAGAAGGTAATAATATGACAGTCGGTTGGACTGGTTGGGTCCATTGAAGTAAATGGATGGTGGCAGAACAATCGTGAGAAAGGTAACAGGAAAGCTAAAGTGAATGGATCTGAGGTGTTAGATTCCTTGGCTATGTTGGGAATTGTTTTTCTCAATGTTGTGCATGTTGTGCACGAATAAAGGAATTTCTCTTAACCTAGACCTTATGATATCTAGAAATTGTGTTGTGATCATGATTATGTTGATGTTTATATATGTATACATGTATGAATGTATGTATGTATGTGTGTCATGTCTGACAAGGTCGTTGTTGAAGAGGTAAATCCCCTCTGCGGACAGAGGCGATCCCTACTAGCCCAGATCGGGTCTAGCAACAATCAAACATGCTACAGTGCAGGTTCCTAATTGCAAATAAACTGACTTGCGATGAAGGCTTACCTGGAATCCAACGTTGTCGTTTGTAGAAGAGGTGGTGCTCCCGTTCCTTTGCCCTGGCAGATCACAATCCTCACGATCTCCGTGATCGGACACCTACACATGCAAGAAAAAACACAAACGCACGCGTAAAATCCAGTATATACATCTATATGTCAGTCGAAGAGGACATAACTCATGAACATAATCAAGAATGAGATTGGAACCATAACCAATAGTTGCTTATCATTAATGAGTCAAAAGAAGAATACAACCATAGCTTCGACGTAGCATTCTCCTTTGGCGGGTTGTCAGCGAAACATGTCTCGATAAAGCCTGTCAAGGATGGGACAAGCCTCTCTCTCCGGATACTTGACAATAGTCTCCTTGCTTGGATTTGGCCTTAAGGGAATGAATCAAGGCTCTTGCAGCATAAGGCTCTGATGGCTCTTGGGAACTAGCTTGCAAAGGAGATGAGCAAGTTTTTATAGATGGAGGAAGGGGAGTTGGGATCCCTATAATCATGGGATTGGCCCTATCCTCAAGGAAGCTTCCATGAGAGGTGGCAAACCACTTCCTCTACATGGAAATCCAGAGCCAAACCTCCCAACTCAAGATAGATACCAGTTCATGAATTGGTTAGGATGAAAATTCCACCATTTATTTTTAAAAACACCCCCTTAACATGTATGATGCGGTGCGGTTTCATGATGGCGCCAATCATGCCCTTTCTTGGAGGACGGTTTCCTTGGCGAGGGTCGAATCGTGGAACCACGCCAATGGGAAAAGAGCTATTTTTAGGTTTTATGGAGATGTTCGTGGCAATGGAACAACTTCGTAGGGATGCAATGAAAGTATTTTTCAAGTTTTTTGTCTTCACTCACAAAGTCACGAAATGAGTTCGGACCTGCGGGATGGGGAATGGCAGGACAAAGGACAAATGGTTGAAAACTGGGGTAACAGATGCCCCCTAAAGCATGAGGCCCGAGAGAGAGAGAGGGGTGAAATGCTTTATGAGAACATGCCGACTGAAAACACTGCCATCGAAAAACCTGCGGAGCGAAGTACAACTGATGTCTCAGATACATGATATATATGCGTGGTATGGGCGCAGCCATCCATAACAGAGTATGCGATAATCAAGATCCCAGGTATGGACACAGCCATCCAGTCAGGATCGATAAATAGACTCAGGTATGGTCGCAGCCATCCAATCAGTGAGTCATGTAAACAGTCATAATAATCCACAATATCTCAGCCTGGATTACAACAGACACAATCCAGGGTCTTGCACTCCATCTCGACCCGAAAAAAGTACAAGTTCAAGCATGCGAGTATGTGAGCTGAAGTCGAACATGCAAGAACATCGTCTGATTACCAGCCAATGTTGAAAGTTGTTAACAGACGCGAGAGGAACCATCAATAATGGCAATGGCCCTCAAGGTACTATAGGTACAATCTACGGCGTGTGAATCAATGAGCTGGCGTCGAACACCTGTAGAATCACTCGATCGGAGGCCAATGATGAAAACCTCACGTCGAATGCGACGAACCTTCCATTGAGGCATGCAGGCTCCAAGGTACCATAAGGGAGTCTCTAGATCAGCTTCCTGGATAATGAGCTGAAGTTGACAAGAAGTGACCTTGATCGAAGGCAAGCCATAATGTTTCCCACATCATCGACACGAGACAGAGGAACGTAATGTTTTTGTGAATCAGGATCATATGAGAATCAGAGGAAGGTTGATACTTTGCAGAGGTCAACTTCTCTTGAACATATAACGGCACAATAGTGGATTTGGAAGTATTTGACATCAATGGATCAGAGGTCATGGTGATGAGGCAATGAACAGATGAGAGGTCAAAAGGGATTATCCAAACCCACGGAGGCAAGTGAAGAACGAGATGAGATGTCCCCAACCCGACACGAATGCAGACAAGTGCCATGTTCAAGAGCGACATACTGCCGACACGACAATGATGTTGGTTCCATTTTTCCCCAACCATTTCTGGCGGGTACCCCAATTATTTTTGATAACAAGCTTGAAGGGGATAGCATATTCTTGTGATATAAGTCTTCCCTTCAGGCGAATCCATCCTAGTACATTTAACGAGCCCTAGGAAGGAGGAACTCGGAGAACATCATTTCGACTTAATCCAATGTCATCAGGGTTTAACGAGTCTGACAAAGGAAGAACTCTGCGTATTTTCACATTTAGAGAGTTTGAAAAGACAGCAGAAAAGTAAACTCCAGCAGTCCCTTTTCGTAGATAGTTCCTCTCGTTTCACCGTTTAAGTCGCGTAAAAAACCTGTTGCTGCACAAAAAGCAAGTGTAAAACCCATTTTTGACAAAATATATTAAAATATTCAGAAAAATAACTTTCAAAACCTATTTTGAGTTCAAAAAGTTATAAATATGTCAAATGGTAAAAATAAAATTACTTTTTACTATTTACCTCACCGAAGAGCAGCAGTGGTCCATTTTGTGTGCGAACTTCTGACGGCGATTGCGACCGATCCGGGCTACCATTCAGATTCCCGTCTGTTCTAGGTAAGAGGCGCTTCTTTGTACTCCATTTCAATCCTTTTTTCATAAATTTTTATTTCATATTAGACTTCCATGAGGAATTTTTGAATTTTTAGGGCTCCGCCCATTGGCGCGGGTATCCGGCACAGACCCGCGCCAATGGCATTTTATTTCCAAAGGGCCCGCGCCAGCGGCGCAATCCAATTTTCCGTTTGAAATTTCCACACAATGAATGAATTGCATGAATTTTTAAGGATAGCAGAGGTCTAATTGAATTTTTTGGACCATGTAAATGCAGGCAACCGATCAAAATGGTCATTGAGTGGAAAGAGAGAGAGCACGGGGAAGAGGATGAACAGGTCATGGAGAATGAGACTTGCATGAATGCCCTCAAGAACTGTGGGCTTAAGAAGTTCTTCCTGACACTTTGTTTACGAGCTCAGCCTGAGCTCCTACAGTACCTAATCAGCATATGGGACGAACATGAACAAGTGTTCAAGTTGCGGGACCAAGTATTAGAACTGGAGGTTTCTGACGTATACTTCATAGCCGGACTATCGCGCAGAGGTCCGGTGCCCATATTAACAGGGAGCAGACCGTCTGGGGAGAAGATGGAGCAAGTGATGGCACGAGTGTGCCGAGGGGCACGACTGGGATCGGGAAGTGGAAAGGTAGACATCCATACTATTCCCGATCTAGCACTCAGGGTAGTGCTTCATACCATCACGCGGGCCGCGGGATCGCAGGCACCGCACGAGGCAACAAAGGCCCAACTCTTACTGGCCTCAGAGTGCATGAGTCCCCTATTATTCGACTGGGCCACAGCAGTGACAATAAATATCAAGAGACAGCTCACGAAGTGTAAGCAGGCCAAACTGAAACAATTTGGCTACGGTTCTATCCTGGTATCGTTCATTCTGGAACGATTACCAATCTTCCAGGGCCAAGGGGCCATAGTAGCTGAGCCGATTCCACGAGAGCCAAGAATGGCTCGCTGGGCAGCATTGATGCCCAGAGCTGGAGGAGGCCAACAGATGTCCTGGAGGCCGGAGTTTTTTGGGTGGTTGCGGCGTCAGTTGATCGTAGTGGAAGACTGGCCATATGCAGGAACCGATTTCACTGGTGATCCAGATCTCCCACTGCCGGAGGGAGATGATTGGGACGAGGAGTTGGGTATGACCTCTTCTCTTTTGATTTTTATGTTTTATGATTTTTTTGTTAATACACGTTCTTCCTGACACATTTTATATGTATGCAGACGTGGGTCCAGAGAGACCAGCCGGTATGTCTCCTATCGCACGGAGGACTCTTCCCGCACCTGATCCTCAGGCAGAGGGTGCAGAAGGGGGGGAGTTGATCCAGAATCTCAAGGGTATTGCCCAAGGGATCCTAGACTATGCCTGGATGGCGGATGTATCGATGGTGTACCAAAGACATACGGTGGGAGTGCCTAATTGCCTCCACCGAATTCTCAGACGCTTAGTGCGTGTAGTCACTTGTTATCATGAGCACCATGCGGATTAGACTCCTAGGGCTTTTATCATGCATATTTTTTGAGAGACATGTCGTCTCCGGATGTATCAAGGCAAAAATGTATATTTTTTGATTTAATGTGATGCACACTATGCAAAAATTCGATATCTATATATATACATATCTATTTCTAGATGGATTTTCCTTTTACATGTGATGTTGTTTTACAAATTGCGCAAATGTCTATCTAGCACCAAATTAGCTACTGCATCTGTTAATGTATTCATATGCCTGGGTATATGTTGATATGTAATATAGTCAAAATTTCTTTCCAGTAAATGAATACGCAGATACAGACGTAAAATGGATGGGTTTCTGACCGAATAATGACCATTAAGCTGTAATACTACAAGTTGCGAGTCTAGATACACAAGTAATTCACGGATACCAAGGTTTACAGCCTCGGTTAATAATTCTAATACAACACTATATTCCGCGATGTTATTTGTAGTACGTCCCAGACACACACCTTGCAGGTTGACCAACTCACCAGCAGGATCGTAGATTACCCAGGCTGCTGAAGACAGATTCCTGGTACTGCGGGAGGCACCATCCGCGAAACCAACAAACGGATGAATGGACATCTGCACAATCAGGAAGACCCGATCAGCAGAAATATGTTTACATCGCACACCACACCACACATGCACACAAATGAAAAATACACACCTATGTACACCACACCAAAAATCACTTCAAGCGTAGTATTTTTTCAGGTACAACCCATTTCTGGGCTGCGCCAGTGGAACTCCTTCATAATCTATAAGCTCATAAGCCCCACTCTTCAAAACGCATTTTACTATGTAGGGCCCATGCCACATAGGTTGGAACTTGTCGGCCCCAAGCTTGTCATGCACTTGATCGTATAAGAGGACGAGGTCCCCTTCGACAAAGGAACGTGGAGAAACTGATTGATCAAAGTGTGCTTTGACCCACTTCTTTTGTGCTTCAATGACTAAAGAAACCAAACGGCGGGTTTCATCTAATCGTTCTAGATACAAAAGACACTCTTCCTCAGCAGAAGTTTCGGGTAGAAGTTCCAAATCTAATTTCAAAGAAGGAATCTCGCATTCAACCGGAAGAGTTGCTTCCAGACCATACACCAATTGAAATGGTGTGAATCCAGTTGCACTATTTGCAGACGTCCGGTAGGCCCATAGAGCTGAGAACAGTTGGAGGTGCCAATTGGATTTATGAATACCAACTGTTCATTGAAGCATAGTGACCATAACCTTGTTCACTGCTTCAACCTGGCCATTTTCCTGAGGGTAATATGGCGTTGAGATATCGTGGCATAAGCCCAATCTTGAAGTCAGCTCGGCCATCATATAATCTCGGAAATGAGTACCATGGTCGGTGACGATGGCTTGAGGGACCCTGAAATGTGCAATGATGTGGTTGAAGATGAATTGGGAAGCTGTCTTACCGTCAGCAGCTACTGTAGGCATCACTTCAGCCCACTTGGTGAAGTAGTCGACAACGATAATTATATACGTATGCCCCCCGGCCGAATGAGGGTTACACGTCATAAAATCTACGCCCCATTTCGCAAAATGGCTGACGGTAATAACAGGATGCAAAGGGAGAGGCGGTGCACGCATCTTGCGCTGAAACACTTGGCACGCATGGCATTTACGGACTGAAACGATACAGTCTTTGAATATGGATGGCCAGAAGTAACCTGCTCGCAGAATTTTTTGGGTAGTGGCATATCCATACTTATGTCCACCACAGGTGCCACTGTGGCATTCATTTAGGACCCTTTCAACCTCTTCAAAGGTTAGGCACCGACGGAGCACCGAATCTACTCCAACGTGGTATAAGGTATCTCCTACGATGCGGTAGGGTTGAGACTGATGCCGAATCCGACGTTGGGAATCTTTATTCAACTCAGACTGAAATGTGGAGGTATGAAGATACACAATTATGTCTCCATACCAAGGGTTGCGAGTACTGATAAGGAAAAGAGTTTCATCTAGGATATGATCTTTGGAGTGTGAGGGAGTGGAGTCTGTTGGGAGTGAGCATATAAGATCCGCGAAAACCAACGATTTGGTTGACTTAGCAGTAGTGAAATCTTAGTCAAACTCCTATAGGATAACAATACATTTGGATTATTTCCCCCCTAGTAATTTTCGAGAAATAATATATGTCATGGGGTTGCAATCTGAAACCACTGTTATCGTACACAACAGGATGTAGTAGCGAAAGCACTGCACAACGTGTACTATAGCTAACGCCAACTTCTCGACGTGAGCATAACATGTTTCTGTGCTTCCATAAGGTTCCATGATAAGCAAGTAATAAACGATATGTTCATCACCGTTCTCTCCGTACCTCCGCAATCCAGCTATGGTTCTGAAACGCGGTGCCAGATACAAGGTGAAATCACTGAGCATCCGGAGGAAGAAGTAAAGGAGGCCACAAGTAACGTCTTCACTTTCTCAAAGGATTGTTGAGAAATTTTGTCCCAATGGAAGGGAACGTTCTACTTTAATGTGCATGTGAATCCTTTGCCACCCCGTAGTTCGGGTACATCAAGGGCTCGTTTCCTGGCAGACTCGTGAATCGAGCAGGCAATGAGGAGGGTGATGGGAGATTAATGATGGCCTCAACCTTTAAAGGGTCAAGGTGAATCCCGTCTTTCGAGACTATGAATCCTAAAAGACGGCCAGAATCAATGCAAAAGACACATTTATGAGGATTAAGCCTAATATTGTAGCGCCTGCAACGAAGAAAGATCTGGCGGAGATGTTCGGGATGGTCCTCTCGCTTAGCTGAATGAGCTGGCAAGTCATCCAAATAAGGCTGAACGATATGACGTATGTCATGGAAAGCGTAAGAAATCGCACGCTGGAAAGTGGCTCCAACATTCTTCAAGCTGAACGGGAGCTTTTTATAAGCGAAAGTACCCCACAGACAGATGAATGCAGTCTTGTGTTGATCCTCAGGTAAAATATTTATCTGATTATACCCCGAGAAACTGTCCATCAAGGAATAAATCTCACTTCCGACACATTCATCAATGATTTGGTCTATGAATGGAGTGGGATAGTTATCCTTCGGATAGGCGCGATTGATGTCGCAATAATCAACATAGACCCTAATAGTACCCTGCTTTTTATCGAAGGTGGGACAATGATGTCCATCACTCCAAGGCAACTCTCCTAGAGACATTGTTTCAACAATGGCTTCCATCTAAGGAAAAATCTCTTGAGAGGACTGTGGGAATCACTTACTCAAGCCAGGAAATTTAGAGAATAGATGTCAGAGAGCCATGCTCAAAGGAGCATGCTGAGGAGGTAGAGGATCAGATGCAGCAACAATTTCACAGTAGCTAATCTCTACTAGAGTCAAGGGCATTGATTCTCCAAACTCAAACACATGCTTAGGCGTAGGGATGAGCCAGGGGTCATCAGACCTGGAAATCATGTTAACTTGAGCGGTGTGCGGTGGTGGTGTGGGAAAAATCCCCATGAGGACGGGGTCCTTGAAGAGACCGGGTCCTACACTGTTAGGGGGATTTGGGATCTGATCCACGTATGGAACGTTGTTCTCGGAGGTGGAGGTGAAGAAGGAAAACTGATCCACGGTGACGATTTTTCCCTCGTGAGGGAACTTAAGGAGTCGAAAAATGGTGGATGGCACGCATAGCATGGCATGAGTCCAGCTGCGACAGAGAAGTATATTGTAGTTGAGCTTAGCGTCAACCACTTCTACTTCTACGTTGACAGTCTTCCCCTATAAAGTGATCGCCAGACTCTCGAGAACACCCAGGGGTTTGGATTCCCGACCATCAAATGCCTCTAGGGCATTGGGAGATGACGAAAGGGCTGGAGAGCCAATGGCCTTCCAGCAAGCGGACGACATGATGCAGGTAGAGGCACCTTCATCCACAATGGCCCTATGGATGTTAAGACCGTTAATCCCAACTTGAATAACAAGAGTGATCTGATGTGGAAGTCGGGGGGTGAATTCTCTAAGTCGAAGGTGAGAAGACTAGAATCGGCGGGATCGATGCCACCGATGGCAGACAATAAAGCCTTCCGTTGCGAAGGACAGCTTTGAAGAACTTCTAGTGCAGACATAGCAGAAGGCGCCTGTGCCAAATCCTCAACAATACTGTAGTGCTGAGTGGCACGGGCATTCGGATTATAAGAATATCTTCGTAAAACACCTTTAGAAGGTGGCTTCACAACAGGTTCGGGAGTAGGCTTCTCGATTTCCAACGAACCGGAGACAGGTGGGGGAGGTGGTCCATCCGCAACTGCCTTCCTCGGTGCCTGCCGCGATTCGTTGTAATCCTTCGAATGAGTGGCAACAGAGATAGGTGCAACACCACTCATCATAAAAACTTGGGACCCAAATGGTGCAGATGGTGAAGGTTGTTCAACCATCTGGGTCTGCTGAGACGGGAATGGTTCTTTAAGAACTGCCAGAGTCCCTTTGGAGCCTTTGAGAAGTTGACTAACTTCAGATCGTAATGGACAATCCTTAGTATAATGGTCTCCTTCACAAATGAGGCATGGGTACTTTGGTTTACGTTGAGAACCATCCTCAGTACGAGATTTGGATTCTGGCTTTGGGGCATCGGATTTGGATTTACCTTTGCCCTTCTTTTTCCCTTTGGAGGCTTTCTCCATAGGATGGGCCTGAACGACGTTAACCTCTGCATTTTTGCCAGAATCGGTAGGGGCGAGATGAGCAGAATTATTGGATGAGTTGGACTTCTGCTTCCCATTCGAAGATTTCTTCGAATTCTAAGACACGGAACCAATGACACGATCCACCGCAGGGGTAGGTGGAGCCTTAGAGGTTCCGGACCGTGGAGCATCAGGCATGATATCATAAAGCGTGCCGGACTGTGAGTATACCAGATCCAGATATTGGGCACGCGCAATGGCTTGTTCCTCCGTCACAACTCTCCCATCGCAATATCTTGGGCGATTTTGTTCACGAAGGAGGTGGTGAACCAGTGAGTTAGTATCTGATCAGGTATATGAAACTTGATCAGTCTACGACGGCGCCGCCACTCATGAATGTGATCAGAAATGTGAGTGGCTTTATCCTGCTTCAGAGAAGTCAGGAGGTGCGTCCCGGCTTCATAGCGAACCGGTAACTGAAAGTGCGTCAGAAAATCCATGGCTAAGGAATTGAAATCTTGGAAGATGCCACGGGATAACTCGATGTACCACTTAGCAGCAGCTCCAGTCAAAGTGCGCTGGAAGAGGCGCAGACGAATTGAATCATCGACCCAAGAGTTAGACGAACACCAAAGATGATACGTCATCACATGCGCTTGGGGGTCCTCCCCAGCTTTACCCTCAAACTTGGGGCAATCACCTGGTATCTTGGTAGGAACCGGAGGCCAATAAGGATTATGTAAAATCGGATCATTGGTTAGTTTTGAAACATCCGGCAACTCCAATTTAGCCAGGAATGGCAATGGCGGATTGACCGGCATGCCAGGCCCGGGATGAGGATCGGTACCTGTACTCCATGCTGGTTGGGAATATCCTTGCCCCCATGGGTTCTGTCCCATAGGATTCTGACTGTAGGGAGTGTAGGTCGTATAACCAGACTGATTTGGCTGCTGGTAACCAGTGTGTGGAGCTTGATAACCAAAGTACGGACTCTGATTATATGTCGGCCCAGTGTAAGCAGCATTTGGATTTGGCTGCTGAGTATAGGTAGAACCGGGTTGATGAGGATAATACTGAGAGCCTCGGGACTGGTTATAATTCGGTTGAGATTGACCATGAGGATAATAACCGCCCTGAGGATGAGTCGGTTGTTGATAGGTGGAACCCTGCAGAGCCTGATAGCTAGGGCGCAGCTGTTGATTTGGCTGCGGCATCGAATAAATCGGCTGCCGGGCAGGGTTAATGGAATGAGCGGGCTGCCCTGAGTGAACAGGTTGACCCGGCTGAGCGGGCTGCCCCGAGTGAACAGGTTGACCCGGATAGACAGGCTGCGCCAGTTGCGCAGGTTGACCTGGCTGTAACGGAGCCCCAGGTTGTGCCGGATGGGCCGGTTGGCCTGGAGGCGGAACACCAGGTTGTACCAGATGGGTCGGTTGGCCTGGTGAAGGAATGGAGCCAGGTGGTTGCTGGTAACCGGTTTGACTTGGAGCAAGACCATAGGATAGTCCCGGCTGATATGCAACGTTGGAAACAACAGGATACTGCGGTTGCATAGGCTGAGAAGGCTGGATTTTCCCCCCAGGACCATAGACCAGTCCCGGTTGGTACCCCGGTTGAGGCTGCACAGGTTGACCGGAAGGGTTGTAATACTGTCCTTGCGGACCGTACGATGGCCCTTGCTGGCCCGCAGGATAGCCTTGCACGGGCTGCCCCTGTGGGTCATAAGGATAGCCAGGTTGGCCCGAAGTTTGGCCTTGGAAAGGTTTCCCTTGCGGGTTATAAGCCTGGTTATAAGGTAAACCTTGAGCATGGAGGTGAGCCTCAGGAGCGGGTAGACGTAAAATGTCCCCGTGCTCATCATACTGACCTGGAAAAGCATACACGGGTGTACCATCCTGTGCATAGTGCGAAAAATAAGAGCGGTTGGGATCTTGGGAGGATGGTCCAACCTCGGGGTTCGGCTGTTGTAGGGACAACCGATACTCCTCCAGAGAGATGTTCTCCGGTATAGCAGTCGCTAAATAAACATCTTCAGGAGATGGCATAGCCCTCGCGGAGGGTGCCGTGATAGCGGGTGCAGATGCGGCCACACAGACAGTGGGTCGAACGGGTACAGAAGTGACGGGTGTCTGAGGAGACACCCCCGGTGAAGGAGCAGCCGGCCTCGGAGAAGGAACTGACACTCCCATAGAGGCTGCGACGTAAATGATCTGACCCAAGGACCTATACCTTGGTGGTAATGAGGGACTGGACGCTGACATGACAGCTGGTTCAGAGTTGTCTCCTAGAAATAATATTCGTGGGAAGAGCTGATAGTCTTCGCCAGACGTTGGGATTTCCTCACCAGAATCACTCATGTTTGAGCCTGCCACTAGATCTTGCAATAAATGGCGAGGACTAGGAGGAAAGACAATAGCTATGAAAGGTGAACCTGATGTAAGAGAAAGGAAATCAGATCCTAATCTCAATTCAGACCAAGGGTCAGAAAAGGGCCAATTGAACTCAACTGGTCCCCCAAAGGGTTGCTCAGCAAGAACCAGTCCCCCGTCAGGAAACTCGGAAACAATGGGCTGCTGTGGTTCAGCAGAGGATTGGGAAACCTCTGATGAATTGTCCATATAAGGACTACTAGTAGACGAAACCGAGGGTTCTGCTACCGTGGTAGTAATGACAAGAGAAAAATATCAAACACACACACGGGCTGAAAAAGAGTCAAGACACACGATCAAACGGTCAACAAGCAAAATCTAACAAGGCGTGTGATCGTGGGTGATTAATTTTTACCACATTGAAAAATAAGAAACTTCACCGTTTCATGTTTTAAGAGTCGAGAAACGGTCAAAAAGGTGACTCTATCTCTTTCAGATTTGACACAAGCGTGAAAGGACAAGCACTTGGTGATCCTTTCAAATTTAGGGAGTCAGAAAAGATCAAATGACTGCTCAGGAATACTAGGCAAAAGGGTGTACCAAATAACCGTGAACTGCAATATACACCTTGGTTCCAATAATGAAAGAGAAATCAACCAAGGACTTTTCGTACGTGCAGGCAATCTCCCCGAATGCTGTGTCCGGTGTATCACGGGTATAGGGCGGCAGACTCGGCTTCCTATGGATAAAGGATTGAAACCTAGTGGGGTCTCCCTTTATATACGCGATGGTACGAGGAGCACAAGTCCGTACTAGCGTTGTCTAAAGCCAAAAGGCGAACGACAGCTACTAGGTTTAAAGACGCCGAAACACGTCTCTAGCCTAGACCTCTAAATGTGTTTCGTTAGATTTCAATGTTGCCTTAGTGTAAATTGAGTAAATTTTAAAGTTTATCTTCAATTACGTTTCAGTTTTCAGGCCCTAACGAATGTGATGTCTCAAAAATCTCCTAAATGCAAAACTACATGCCACAGTATATCATTTTGTTCGATGAAAGCTAGCTACAGAAGAGTTAAGAGCTTTTTACACAAACAAAATGATCGGAAGACAATCAGTGATATCTCTAATGCAGCTAATGAAACTAAAAACTTTTCTTTCAAAGTCACTAATTACTAATAACACCGAAAAGATTTTAATTTGCACTAATCAATCAAAAGCAAAAGAGATTTTTTTTTATTTTCAATGTTTGAGAGCTAGATGCACTAAACAAACCGAAAACAAATGAGAGGCAATTTGAGAAATGATAATAAGAGAGCAAAAACAAGCAGATTTCACTCAATGGCACAAACAATCAAATCTCAAATCGACCAAAAGTCTCTCAAAACCAAGAAAAGTCCCAAAGACACTAATGAGCCGTGTAATCTAGGCCCAAAATGAAGCAAAGCGAAATTCGAATGAAAACGAAATCAGTCACTCAAAAAACGCAATAAGATGATAGACAACTGTCAAACGAATGCAAGGAAGCAATCCCAAAGTCAACTGAACGAACGAAAACCAAAAACTCCCAAGGGAGGCTCGACTCACAAAAGCACCTAGATGCCCTAGGTCTCGAATGCAAAATCGAAAGAAATAGGAAAACAACCAAAGGATGGAGGTTACAATCAGTCAAACTAGGCTCCAGTGCACTCAAACAGCCGAAAAAACAAGATCAAAATCACAAGTCAGTCCCAGAAAGCATGAAACATAGCAAACCCTAATAGCTCACAGGATTGGCGGGACTGTGAGCTTGAAATTAGCGCCAGAAAGGCAATGGCGCGGGTGATACACAGGCAACCTGTGCCAATGGGCACGACTGTCACACTGAAAAGCGCGCCAGCCGAGTTTACTATGGGAAAATGAAAAACAAGCAATCTCAGACACAGACAAGTGATGACAAGGCTAAAAAAAATCCAAACAAAGAGAAAAAACCAGTCCAAAGAGCTGACCAAGCAAGCAAGACCAAGAAATTGACCGAAAAGAGAAAACAATACTCCAAGTTGTTCAGTCCGTAAACCAAACCAGAGATTGACTGAAGCAGCATTTATCTACTCCGCTAATGCAGAGAAAAAGCATTTCGAAGGCTATCTGGTTGTACTTCAGGCTCCGTCTATAGCTTACAAATCAAACAACAAGCTGAATCCCCAGTGGAGTCGCCAAATTGTTGAAGAGGTAAATCCCCTCTGCGGACAGAGGTGATCCCTACTAGCCCAGATCGGGTCTAGCAACAATCAAACACGCTACAGTGCAGGTTCCTAATTGCAAATAAACCGACTTGCGATGAAGGCTTACCTGGAATCCAACGTTGTCGTTTGTAGAAGAGGTGGTGCTCCTGTTCCTTTGCCCTGGCAGATCACAATCCTCACGATCTCCGTGATCGGACACCTGCACATGCAAGAAACAACACAAACACAAGCATAAAATCTAGTATATACAACTATATGTCAGTCGAAGAGGACATAACTCATGAACATGATCAAGAACAAGAGTGGAACCATAACCGATAGTCGCTTATCATTAAAGAGTCAAAAGAAGAATACAACCATAGCTTCGACGCAACACTCTCCTTTAGCGGGTCGTTAGCACAACATGTCTCGATAAAGCCTGTCAGGGATGGGACAAGCCTCTCTCTCCGGATACTTGGCAATAGTCTCCTTGCTTGGATTTGGCCTTAAGGGAATCAAGAAGGCTCTTGCAGCATAAGGATGTGAAAGCTCTTAGGAACTTGGAGATTAGATTGCCATGGAGAAGAGCAAGCTTTTATAGAAGGAGGAAGGGGAGTTGGGATCCCTATAATTATGGGATTAGCCCTATCATCAAGGAAGCTTCCATGAGAGGTGGAAAACCACTTCCTCTCTATGGAAATCCGTAGCCAAACCTCCCAACTCAAGATAGATATCAGTCCAGGAATTTGTTAGGACGAAACTTCCGCCATTTATTTTTAAAAAAACACCTCTTAATATGGTTGGCGCGGGTGCGGCTCTATGACAGAGCGCCAATTGGCGCGCCCTCTTTGGAGGATTTGCCCCCTTGGCGCGAGGGCTGAACTGTGGAACCGCGCCAATGGAAAAAGAGCTATTTTTAGGGTTTTTTGCAGGGAGATGTCTTCAGGGCAATGAAAGCTCATCTTTAGAGGGATGCAATGAAAGTATTTTCAAGTCTTGTCTCTACTCACAGGTCACGGAATGAGCCCTCCAATGTGCGGGATGGGGAATGGCAGGGACGGTGACAAATTGCCGTGTAACAAAGTTGAAATGCATTATTTCCAACTTGTTTAATAATTTTGAATGGACCATAATGAATAGGCTTCAACTTTTTACCTTCTCCTTGCATTCTTTCTTTACTAATATGCAACCATACCTCATCTCCTTCTTGAAACTTATGATCAACTTTGTGTTTGTCATGCCTCTCCTTGTACTTGCCTTGACTCTTTTCAAGCTGTTCTTGAACTTGTTGATGTATGAGCTGAATTATTTCAATGAACATGCGAGCTTTGTCAATGTCACTTTGCCCATCAATGGAAACATCCTTCTCAAGAATGAAATCTAAAGGTGATTTATGCAAATACCCAAAGAAATCTTCAAAAGGTGAAGTATTTGTAGAAGCGTGCTTGGCCCGGTTGTAAGTATGCTGAATGCAATGCAAGTGCTCATCCCAAAGCTTGGGATGCTTGCTACAATAACCTCTCAAAATATGTACAATGGTTCTGTTCACTACCTCTGTTTGGCCATTTGTTTGCGAATGGAAAGAAATACTCTTTTTCAACTTAGTGTCCATCATCTTCCATAAATTGGACCAAAATTCCCCACAAATATGGAATCCCTGTCACTAACAATAGAAGTAGGAAAGCCATAATGAACCCATACATGTTGAAAATATAAATCAACAGTTTTTTCAGCAGTTATAGTTTTCTTACATGGCATAAGAATACACATCTTCCTGAATCTATCAACTACTACATAAAGATAATCATGATGCTTTCACGACATCGGTAGACTTCCAACAAAATCCATAGAAACACTTTCCCATGGTCTAGAAGGTACCAGTAATGGCGTATATAAAACAATATTCCTATTTCTAGGCTTGCTTGTAGCACATAATGAAAAACCTCTAATGAAACGTGAAACACTATCTACCATGCGAGGCCAATAACAATACCTCTGTAAATGTGCCACTGTTTTGCTTACCCCGAAATATCCAGCAATAAGAGAAGAATTAGCTTCTCTCATGACACTTAGTCTCCCTCCCTGTGGTATGCACAACTTGCCCATATGAAACAAAAAATTATTATTCAAGTGATAATCATTCTCCTCAACTTGATTCCCTTCACTCAAGTTAGCATACACATCCTAAAATCAACATCTGATCCATACTGTTCTATGTAACTCTCATGTACAATAGAATCATTCCTAAGAAAATTAGTAGCACTAATAATAGGCCTTGAAAGCATATCAACAAATTTATTTAAAATACCTTTATTGTACCTTATTACCAAGTGAAATTGTTGTAGGAAGCCCATCCATCTAAAATGTCATGATTGCTACAATTTACTTTACGACTGCAAGTACTGTAAAGGTTGATGGTCGGTATTTACAACTGTCTCTTTTCCCATCAAATAGTGTTTCCACTTTTTGACGCTTTGTACCAACACATAAAAATCCTTATCATATGTAGGATAATTCACAACAGCACCATTAAATGTCTCAAAATGAAAAGCGATAGGCTTACCATGTTGTAAGAGAACTGTACCCATGGCGTAATCACTAGCATCGGTCTGAATCTTGAATGGCTATCTCAAGTCCGGTAAAGCAAGGACTGGAGCTAAACTTATCTTCTCTTTCAAAGATTCGAAATATTTCCATTGCTTGCCTCCCCAGTGGAAAGCATGCTTCACACTTGTCACTACATGCATAGGAGATGCTATGGAAGAGAAGTTAGAAATAAACTTCCTCCAATGCTGAGCTGGACCCAAAAAACTTCTTACCTTTGTAATGGATTTGGTAGTAGGCCAATTAAAAATGGCTTCTACCTTAGAAGGATCAATTCTCAATGCACCTCCTCCTACTATGTGTCCCAAATAAACCAAAGAAGTCTTTCCAAATTCACACTTTGACATCTTAAGAAATAATTTATTTTTCTTGAAAATATCAAGTACTTTCTTAACATGCATGACATGCTCTTCTCTAGTCTCACTGAAAATTAAGATGTCATATAAGTAGACAATAATGAAATCATCAAGAAAAGGATGTAGAACATCGTCCATCACCCGCATGAAAGTTGTAGTTGCATTACACAAACCAAAAGGCATAACAAGCCACTCAAAGAGTCCCTGTTTGGTTTTGAATGCAGTCTTCCAAATATCACTTTCTGCAATTCTGACTTGATGATATCCACTACGTAAGTCTAACTTAGTGAAAAATTTCGCATCTTTCAGCTGATCTAACAAATCATCTATCCTTGGGAGTGGGTAACGATTCTTTACCGTTATCTTGTTCAATGCCCTGAAGTCCACACACATACGCCAAGTTCCATCTTTCCTTGGAATCAACACTATTGGTGACCCACATGGCAAAGTGCTTGGTCTTATGAAACCTTTGTCCAACAAGTCTTTAATTTTCCTCTTTATTTCATCATTCTCCATGATAGACATGTGGTACATGCCTATGTTTGGAAGAGGAAAATCTTGTTGCAACTGTATTTCATGTTGAATCTCCCTTTTAGGAGGCAAACCTGTCAGCTCCTGAAATATCTCATGATGTGCATCAACTACATCATATAAATCTGATTTTAACTTGGGATCACAATTTTAAAATGACTCATGATTCACATCAACCTTAGGCTGAACCATAAGAAGTACAAAACTCTTACTAGAATTCACTAGCCTTTTTACCTGTCCAGCATTTACCATCGCTATATTTGTCTTCTTGTGATGTGCTCTAACAACAAAATCCTTGCCATCTTTGAATAGATGATACTTGTTCTCATGGCGATGGAAGATAGCTTTCCTTTCATATAAGTAAGGACTCCCCAAAACAATTCCTGATATATCAAGTGAAACAACATCTAGTTCAACTGTATCAATGAAATGTGCAGTAATTGCAAAGCACAATATGCACTTCTTGGAAACTTGTAAATTTACATCCTTGCAAATCCAACCAAGTGGATATGGTCTTGGATGTGGAATGGTATCAAGTTTTAGTTTCTTGACTAATTCTTCAGAGATAAGGTTCGCTTGTGACCCACTGTCAAACAATGTGTCAATTTTTGTATGTTTTGAAATAACCCTCACATGAAACAATTCAATTCTTTCTTCTTCATTTGGAGCTTGTACATGACAGTTTGAAGTGCTAGTACTTGGTTTAGTTTCAGTTTCTTTTCCCTTCATATTCTTCAAATCCATGGCTATAATTTTAGTTTCATCACCTGAATCATCACCTAAGTCTTGTTGTGTAGTTGTAGTAGTTGTAGTTTTTTGCTTCCCTTTGTTTTTGTTAAATTGAGTTCTTTTTTCAAGATGTAGTTTCCAACAGTTTTTCTCTTCATGGCCTTCTTTTGAAAAATGTTTACATATCACTTTCTCACACTCCTTTTTGACAGATGCATTCTTTTTTCCTTTTCCTTTTGAGGTTTTATCTTTGTTTTTCACCTTAAAAGGCTTGTTTCTACCCTCATAAAAAGTATGTTTCCCTCTAGCCTCTAAATGTGTGTCTTGAACACAAACCCCATCTAGACTAGTAGGATTGAACATAAGGATAGTATTTCTAAGGTAGTTGTGTAAACCACCTATATATTTCAGCAAAGTGTCTTGAATCTGCAAGTCTACCCCTAATAAGAGTGCTCTTCTCCTAAATTCTTGGGTGTAGTCTTGTACATTTTGTCCCTTAAGTTGTCTGAAATTTTGCCAATTCATGATAGCTTTTTCTAAATGAGCTAATGGATAAAACTATTGTTTTATTGTAGTAATGAAATCAGCCCATGATAAAATTATATTACCATGCTTTCTAATCTCCTCCTTTGTTTTGGCTTCCCACCAAACAAGTGATGCACCTTTCATTCTCAAAGAAGCTAGCTGAATTTTGGTGTCGTCATCATGAAGGTTCTGTATCCTCAAGAAAACCTCCAACTGCCTTAGCCAATTGTCAAGTTTTTCTGCATTGACTTCACCATTAAACATAGGCAATTCAAACTTAACATCAAGTTTCAAAAATGGACTTTTACCAGTGTTCTTTGACTTGTGAGATTGATTAACTGAAGTGGAGGATGACGATGATGAGGAAGAGGATGAAGATGGGGATGGTGGATCACCATTTCCTCCATTTCCTTTCTTTGACTTGTCTTCATATTTCTTTCCTCCTAAAGATCCCTCTCCTTCCTTGTGAATTTTAGACCCTTCTCCTTCAAGCCTTTCATTCCTTTCTTGGTAGAGTATCCTCACCATTTCAGTCATATCTAGGAATGCCTTTCTGAACACCCTTTCTTCCTCTTTGGGATCAATTTCTTCAGGAATTTATCCTCCTCCTGAAGTCATGCTTATGGCTTCTTTTGATTCTCTTGGAGGTGAAATTGAAGGTGGAGATAATGGCACTCTTGCCCTCCTTGATTGAGGATTTATATGAGTTCTCACCAATTGACCTTCTCCTCTCTTAAGCTTTAGCCTAGTAAGCATTAAAACTCTTGCAAACTGTTAAAAAAACTTTACACAAGAACAATACAGAGAGTAAAACTCTAGCTCTACTACCAACTTGATCTGAATGGAATGTATTAGTTTTTTTGTGCTAAGTATCCAAACAGTAATAATAATGTGTGCATAAGGTTATCTGAAGTTTGCAGGTGAAACAAATGGTTCTAGCTTTGTTAAAAAGATTTATGTGTGAGGATTAATTAAGTATTTTAACTGTTTATCATTGTACAACAGTAAATAATAGATAATAAAACATCACATATCACATTACTCGGCAAATTTGATGTAGCAGTTCACCCCTCCTGGGCTACATCTGCTGGTCCAGCTCCCAATGGCATGTCTCTCATATCTTATTGCTTAAAAAAGGTAAGTACAAGTGAAATTAAGCCTCAATAGGTTGTGCTCTCTATAAAAACAACTTCAAAAGGTATGAATTAGCCAGAGATGACTATTCATTCACATAAAACAGACAAAGGATGCTCAATACACTGCCTTCTCCATGATGGCCCTGATGGCTCCTTGATCTTTCCCAAAGCTAAAACTATGAAAGATGACCTCTGATGGCTCTGAAACCTGTGCCAAACTGCTCATCATGTCCAAAATACCCACAATTGACTATTTTTGCACCCAATTTTGTTTAATAATGAGGGAGTGATGGCAAAATCAAAATTTTCCTAATGTCCCTCAAAAACCTCCTCCAGAACTGGAGGAACTCTAGTTAGGGTCGACAAATTTGGCAATCAAACTTGAATTGGAGGAACCGTGCCCCAAAATGGCGGTAGCAATAAATGTAAAGGTTTATCCACAATCGCGTTCACATGCACTAATCATGCTAACCGCAAACTGTTTTGGATAAGGTTGATTGCACGCCCTTGGTCACAATGGTATGGTCACATCATATGGGGCTAGCCCTTTTTACTTCCGCTCAAATCAATACAAAAATTTAAATAAATCTGGTGCCCCTAGTGGTTAAGAAACATCACAGAGAGGTGAGTCGGTTGGGCTTGTGGGCTGGTGGCTAGGCCACCCACACTCGAATCCTGCGGACTTCAAAAATTTTTTTGTTGACAGAGATATGCGCCCGAACCGACTCCATTTAGGCTGACCAGAATCTTCGTGCAGGTTGTGCCCGCATCTGCGTTCAAACTCGAACCGAATGGTCATTTAGGCCTGACCCGAATTCTCGTGCAAGTCGTGCCCATGGTGTAGGGCTGACCTTAAACAAATTTTTTGAACCCTTTTCCACTTAGGCCTGGGGCCACGTGGCAGCCTCCGGGCAGGCCACTTGGTGCCCTCTGGTTGGCCTCCTCCAACAAATAATAAAAATACTTTTGAAATATATATATATATATATATATATATATATATATGAATGTACAAATTCAATTTGAGTCAAAAGTCCTTTCTTTGGAGTTTACTAGGCGTTTTCAAACCTCAATAACTTCTGCATATGACCCGGGTTTTGAGAACCGTTCACGGTGCCAGAATCGCAGCGACGAGACCTATCTGTTCATTTCGATTGCAACCACTTCTTAGCACTTTCATTTTTGAGCATTTTTCATAACTTGGACATGATCTCCTGATCATCCTTGTAGAACAATAAACATATGTGAACTAATAGATTGTTTGAATTATAAGTATATTACTAATGAGAATTAAAAAAAGAAACTCATATTGGATCGATAGTATTTTTTTCATTCACTTGATTCATCCTTCTGCAATTTTTCCATCACGATTTTACTCTCTTCTGGTCTTAGATCAGAAATAATCTTATCGAACTTCGTCATTTTGTGGCTCTGCATGATACACAGTAAACAATACATATTAGTTAAACTTAGATATAGTTCAAAAATAATATTTTTTGTAAATAATTTACAAAGAACTTGCCTTTTTTGCTTTTCTCGATGTGCTATCAGTATTTTTGTTGCTTGATCTCTTGTCAGCCATTTCTTTATCAATATGAAACCAATATCATTCCATTCATTAATATATTTTATATATAAATCACAAAATTTTCAGGTAAAAAAAAATTCAAGAAAACGGTGTGCCTTTCAAGCAGTACATAACGACGTCGTTGCGACATGTTCTTATAAACGCACTGCCAAAATAGTAGAAACACCGTACGGTGCTCTCTGTCAACAAGGAGAACCGATGTGTTATATGTTAACCAGTGCACCGATTAACATAGACAAATTAATAAAAATCCTTTAGTGTTAGTTTTTGTAGAATATGATGTCGTGGAGGGGCAGTGCGACATGTTCTTATAAACACACCGAGAAAAAAGGGGACCACCGTACGGTGTTGTCTATCAAGAAGGAGACCCGTTGCATTATATGTTAACCGTTGCACTGATTAACACAAACATAAAATCCAAAAATGTTTTTGTCAAATAGTACGTGTGTGGTGCACTATAATGAAATAACACACTAGTGGGCTATTTTACATAGGGCGCACAGATTAAAAAAAAAAAATGTTTTTAAATTGTTTTTATCAAACAATATGTGTGCGGTGCAATGTGCTAAAATAGCATACTGATGCGCTATTTTACATAGGGCGCACCGATTAAAAAAATAATATTTTTAAAAAATTCACGCAAGGATCAACATGGATTTGGATCTCACTCATCAAGTCGTCCCGTGGGTTAGATGTCATAGGCCAATATACATAGCAATACAAACCCTATAAATCTAAAATGAAAATCCCTAATTCTGAAGTCATAGAAACACGAAGAAGCAAGGGAAGAAACAAAAAGAATCAAGGGTTTAGCGTAAGAATGGTTTTTTTTTCTCTGAAAATGAATAGTAAAATTTAAATTTTTTACTTACCATGTATTAAATTAAAAAAAAATGTAAAAAAAATGACTATTACAGTAAAATTTAATCACCGTATGGTTTTAAATTCTATGCTACAAGGTTTGAATCACCAGAGGTTTGTAATTCTGATTGTCTGAATAGCTATGTTCGAAAGTATTTCACTGCTCCACAGTGCTCTCGTGCTCCAGGTATGTCTCTCGTGCAAATCTTTCCCTGAAATTTTTTTGCATAAATAATGAAATAATGAAATTTTTTATTATTTAAAGAATTGTTTTATGAAATTATATTTTCAAAAATAATTTTCCGCCCATTTTTCAATTTACCGCTTTTTTTTTTTACTTTAAAAATAATAAAGTTGCACGTTTTTTATTTGCGGCTATTCGACACTAGTGCGTCAATTAATAACATAGCACTAGTGCACAATAACTAAAACACATCGGTGTGGTTAAATATACATTAGCATTGATAACAATAAGTCCATTTTTAAGGCACCAAAATTACTTATAGGTCTGTACACCAAAATTTATTGTTGATTTTGGTGAAATGCAGGGAGAAAATATCATAATTATATCGAATGGAAAATTCTTCAAAATCCAGCTCATTCCATAATAGTTCTCAAAGTCCATCACAAAGTTCTCCCTATCCATCTCGAGACGTAATATTTACTTCAAATTTTATTTATATTTTCATTATGTAATTGAATTTATGTTTTTGATCCATGTTAATCAGCTTCATAAAATTAATGTATATAAATTTGCAGGTTCATGCAGATTCATAATCGAGTTTAGATGCACAAAATATTCAAACAAATCCAAAACGTATGAAGCTCTTATCAAGAGCAGCGTAGCGCAATGCGCATTTGGTAGATGAAAATAGGCAGCCGCTTCACCCTGCTAATTGTAACATTGCATCTTCTAGCCACAATCCTGGGACAATGATGGTAATAATAATTGTTTGATATATTAATGTAATTATTTCAATGTCAAACCAATTAATCATGCATTTTTGACATGCTTACTAATTGATACCATATATTTTGTACTAATCATGTTCAAATATAGTTTTTGAAATTATTATGATTCTAGTGATGATGAGCGACCTACCTACCATCTTCCATTGCACCCCACGACAATGTCAAATCAAGGGAAGGCTGAATTAAGAGAAAAAAACGGAAAGGATCAATACCAAGAATGGTTGAATCAACCACCTATTCAATTCCCACTATGTCCAGATTCACCAATTAGGAATGATTGCATAAATAGTAGTTTTTCACAAGCTGGCAATGGAGGCAATCAAATAGAGGTTGGTATGGATGATTACTTAAGGGATACGACTGCCATGGAGACAATTTTGTTATATGCATTCCAGAACGATGATCAACTAGGGGATGATGCTCATGTCACTGATACCTTTTTCAAAAGCCTTAAATTTGCTTCCACCACCCCTCTCTTTGGACCCGGTGGTCAGTAAAATTCTACCCAGTTGGGGACAACGATGTTACTGTACAACTTGAAAGCAAATTTTGGCTTGTCGAATGGATTTTTCTTGAAAATTTTGAGGTAAGTGACCATAAAGTCCTCCCTTATATTTTGAGAAATATAATCACACAATGAACATTACAAATGGTAAATTTTATGAACGTTAATAATTATATCGGCATTAATGTACATTTAATATTTTCCATGATCACCAAATACAAGTTATTCAAAGATAAGGTTCTTCCGAGTGATAATGTCTTGCCCGATAGCTGCGAAGAGGCAAAGAAATTGTTGAAAATGTTGGGTGTTGAGTACATATCATATCATGCATGTCCAAATGGTTGTATTCTATATAGAGGAGAATATGCAGACAAAGAGATATGTCCAAAATGTGGGCATGACAGGTATGATAAATAAAAAAGGAAGGGTAAATCACATGGTCCTCCTTTTAAGATATTAAGGCACATGCCTATAATCCCAAGGATTAAAAGGCTCTTTCATTGCAAGGAATTAGATATGTTGCATGGATGGCATGCCTCACACAGAAGTGAGTTGGGAGTTATGTGAATCCCAACAGATTCATTAGCCATGAAGCATATAGAGGATACATGGCCTGAAAAATTCAAGGATGAAGTACGAAATCTACGACTCAGCATAGCCATGGATGGCGTCAACCCATATTCCCTCCAGAACACCAACTATTCTATTTGGCCTATAGTAGTGATCAATAACAATATCCCCCCATGGTTGTCTGTGAAAAATGAACATCTTATGTTGGCTTTCATAGTCCCTGGTAAAAGACAAGTGAATAATATGGATGTCTACTTACAAGGAATGGTAGATGAATTGAAGGAATCATGGGATGGGATAAATGTATACAATGTATCAAGACCCATCACAACAAAGAGGATTTTTACGTTGTATGGCATATGTGCTTACACGACACATGATTATCCAGGCTTAGGAGTTTGCTATGGTAAATTACATGTTTATTGATTTGTTTATATACGTAACAATATTCTTTCGCATATTAGTTATTTAATTCGTTGTAATTGTTCTGATCTTCATGATATTCTTTAACGTGCCATGCATATGTATTGTATACAATAATCTTGCAAGTCTTGTAGCAAAAGGGTATTTTGGATGTAAATGTTGTGGAGATTCTCTGAAAGTTAGATGGTCCAACGACCTACGAAAGCCAGTGTGCTTTCAATGGTAAGTGATAGAGAACCCAAAGGCCTCCAATAACGACACTAGTTGAACTTAGAGCATATGAGAGAGAGAAGGAGGAGTTCATAGAAATGTTCGATTCAAATGGGGAGCCTATGTTCGATGATCCATAATTATTTGACACCTATGTTGAGAAATTTCCCATTGGGATGAAAAGGAAATCTATCTTTTATAACCTCCCATATTGGGAGCATCTTAAGATTACCCAACTATTAGATCCCATGCATATATTTAAAAATGTTTCATCTTCTTTGAGGCACATATCATCGAAACAAAGTGATACATTGGTTGTTAGGAAAGATCTTATTACTTCAAAAACTAAAAAGAAACATTGGCCAAGACGATTAGAAAGTACATGATCAGAGGCAGGCGCTGGTCCCTCTAATTCACAGTATTTCAAAGAAGGTGATGTCCCATGGATTTTTAAAAAAATTATCTTTCTTTGGCAAAGGAAGTTATAATGGGTGTGAGGGTGCCATCTTCATACGAGTCTTCACTATGGCGCTGCTTCATCGCGGATGACCATTTTTTGTGGTTGAAATCACATGACCATTTGAATCTTCTAAGAGTACTTATAATGTCAAAATCATGATTTTATTATTTGTTATATTAATAAATTTTATCCCATGCAGGGATCATAAAACATAACTAATTTTGTATATTATTTCATGTGTTTATAACTTTGCAGTGTCATTGTCCTTTGTTCATGCGTGGGTGTGTGAAACATGAATTCCCCCAAGACCTAGGATGTGCTATATCTAAATTATCTACATTTTTACATTGGATCATGTAAAAGGAGATTCATATGGCTAGCATTCCACGGTGGCGTCAAGAGATAGTTGAGATTGTTTGTATGTTTGAGAAGGAACTGTCGACGAGTTTCATGTACTTGCAGGTTCATCTTCTAATCCACCTAGTAGATGAGGTTGAATTAGTTGGGGTGGTTTCTTTTTGTTGGACGTTCTTCTTAAAGAGGTATATGAATAAATTGAAAGGTTTTGTTTGATAAAGGGAAAAACCCGAGGGGTCTATGGCAGAGGGGTACATATTGTATGAGTCTTTCTATTATGCCAGTGATTACATCAAGCAGATCGACAAGAGACTAGGTGCGGTGATTTTGGATGATGAAAGGGATGAAGACAAAAGAGAAGGGGAGCTGCTCCAAACGAATGGAAAAAGGCGCTTGATAAAGAGTAAGTGACTTATAATTTTTCAAATTTACACAAAGTAAATATTCATTTTGAACTTTGATATAATGTATATTTTGATCTCATATGTACTATATGTCGGTTTGATTTCATCAACGAATGCATAAATTGAAGCAATCAATAAATTCGTTATTTGCAATTCCGAAGCAACACAACCGTGGGTTGCATTATACGAACAAAAGAGGATGAAATGGGATAGTCACAATAAAAAATTTAGATAGTTGAATGGTATAAGTGTGCCTTATCCCAATTATTTAAAAGAAAATATGCCAAAAATATGCCCCAACAGTTGGGTTGTTGACCAAGTCAGAGAGAAATACGGTACAACTGGTCGTTACCCACGTGCTGAAGAGGATGCGCTAAACGTAGGGATTGGGTGCACCCACTCGGTAATAATCTATTTATGTACATTTTAAACATAATAATGCACCTTTTAAATGTAATTACATCTATATTTCATATTTTAACTCTTGGGTTATTATAAGACACATGACACTATGATTTTTTAAATTTTTTATAGGTGCATTCATTCCCATCTATGTGGGCATATGGACACCATATTCACACAGAAAATGTCGATGATGGACACATGACACAAGACTGTGGAGTGGAAGTTGACTTCGATCAATCTAGTCGATCTAGCCACCATGATCAAAACCTAGTACGGGGGACGTTAGGTTATGTTAGAAATATACAAGAGATCATTGAAGTGGATTTCTCTTCTTTCCAATGTGTTATTTTTAGGTGAAAATGGTGGGACACCTTTGATCGGAAGTAAAGGAATATTGCGATAGTAGGCTGATATGTATCAACTCTAGAAAGATGTGGGATGAAGCTAAGGAGCGCTATGTTTTCCCTAAACACTGCAACCAGGTGTTTTTTTACCCAGATGTGTTGGATAGGAATTAGTCGTTCATATTGAGACATGATCCTAGATCAAAACATATTTTTGACAACAATAGTGTTATCATGCCAAGCGAGCTGAAAGATAATGAGGGTGATCATGAGAACCGAGAGTGATATGGTACATGTGTTATTTCATCATTTATACTTTTTAAGATGGGTTTTTATAAAGAAGAGGACTTAATTACCTTATAACCAAGACTCTTTTTTCGAAACATTATAAAATGTCTTTTGAATTAATTGGTAATTTTCATTGTGTTAACCTTTCACTTGATAATTTGCAATCACGTTGATCTCGAAAACAACGACGTACTGTATAAAGTTCCTTTTTTTTTATAATGTCAATTCCTAAAATAATATAACTAATTGATTGCTTTAAATGTGTGTGAATGATATCTTCAAAATGTATACTATTATTTTTGGTATGTAAGATCATAATAAAATAATGATAACTCTAAAGTACATGAATTTATTTGCATTATTTTCTAAACTTTATTATGTTACAAAAATTCATATTATTCTAGATTTATTATTTTACAATTATTTATATTCATACAAGTTCACAATTTTACAATTATGGTAATTTAACAATATTTATGGTATACATTTTACTTACGGTAGTTATGGTTCAAAATTGACAATTAATTTACAATTTTACAAATTTACAAATTTACAAATTTTAATAAAATTGAATGATGATAATACATACAATTACAATTACAATTTTACATTTTCATAATACAATTACAATTACAATTACAATTTTATAATTTTACATACAATTACAATAGTTTCACATTAATACAATTAAAATTTTACAAATATTTTACATACAATTACAATTAAAATTACAATTAGAAATACAATTACAATTTTACAATTTTACATACAATTAAAATTAAAATTTCAATTACAATCACGACATAATATTTAATAAATATCATGACTTAATATTAAAAATAAACATCACGATCATGATAACCATCGTACAAACATCATATTCGACTAAAAAACACATTCAAATCCGCTAACATCATCTAATCATTGTGATCATGATTATTTAACAAAACACAAGCATTGTATAACATCATCACAACACAAACATCAAATATACATCTCATTTCAAATAACTACTATCACATACACATCTATCTGCAAGCTGCACATTAAATGAACATATCTAACATGACCTAACATGACCTAACAATATACACATCATGATGAACACCAACATGTAAATTAATTACATCTGCAACATGAACATAAAATACATGGACCATATATATATATATATATATATATATATATATACAACTGTAATATAACTGCATATAAATGTCAAAAATCAGCTGGTGGTACATCAATAGTAGCACTAGTCGAGGCTTGCTCAGTCGATGGTGCAAATTTGACATGCTCAGATAGATGCCAATCATCGGCCTGCTGATTTGGAGGTGCCTCATGCTGATCAGGATCAACTGATTGCTCATGATGACACGTGGATGGTCCAACCTGCTAATCAGTGGATGGTGTGACAACTTGCTCAGTCCATGGACCTACCTTCTCAGATGGACCTGCACCCTCCTCGGGATCAGGTTCCTACTCATGATCATGACTGCTGGATGCTGCAGGCTGCTCATCTCCAATGCGAGGTGGAGGAGGAGGTGGAGTAATAGCTGAACGATGATCACTCCCCTGATCATGATCATCAAATGATGTGCTGCTCGACTATCGATGTACTGCATCTCCACCACGCCTACGTCGAATGGACCTCCTCGCCCGCGCTAGTAATCTGGTAGCTCTAATGATATGTCACATCAGGGTCAACATATCACGGGGCATGCCTCTCCATATCTTTGTCATCCTATCATCAGCTTGTATCTCTTTGATAGTGACCGACCTGAACCCCTCCATTAGGAGTTGACAGAGTTGGTTGGCCAACTCCATCCTAAATCGAGTGTCACGCCTATGCCTCATACCTGCCGGTACCTGCACATGATCATGAGGACCAGGTCTGTCACCGACCTAATCCTCCGCACCTACCATCTCCTTGTCAACAGGATCTACACCTGGATCATTTGGTGGTGGTGGCATCTCATCGCCAACAAATGACCCAATATCTACAAAATATATATAAGTACACAACAATAATTATACAATTTCATTAAACAATTTAATAAAACAAGTTAAAGAATGTGTTAGAATAAATTTAAATAAAACACTAATATTACCTCTCTCATCTGACGACTCATGGAGTTGGCACATCCTCGCCAATTTAAATGATCATACGTACATGACACCAAAACGAAGGTGTGATCATCAACACTGGATAACAACTCCAGTGCATCATAAGATATCTTGGCGGAAAAGTCAGATTTGCCCCTCTTAGGCATCATCTGGCCCCACATCTCCATCTGCATGTGCAACATCGACCTACGAGGCTGCCGAACAAAATTAGGCCTCGTCTTTGGAAACCTCTAAAAAAATAAACAAAATAACTCTAAAGCAAAAGGGAAGTTCACCCTCCATTGTGCCTGAGAACGACATCTATCTAATGTTGTACAAAACTGCCACAAAAAAATCGTAGACCACCTCACAAGTCGTGGCGCCTGTAATAAAGAATTGACATAAAATAAAAGTGGGAAACTAATGTGTTTCCCGTCACTAGTATGGTGTGCAATGGTCTTCAACAATAGTGAGAGGCACCTCACCTCCTCTGCACCAAACGAAGCAATACGTATTTGACCACTGGAGACCTAAAAATCTACAGGAGAAAGTATATCGGTGCTAATGTATCTCTGGGAGTACACCAACTGACTCCCTGCTACCTCTGGGAACGAGGGAAAATCCTGCCCTCTCCTAGATAGGCCAGTAATAAAATATATGTCCTCCTCAGTGGGCGCGTACCACTATTTAGGACCAACCCGAAAAGCCTGTTGGTGGGCATTCCACCTGAAGATGAGCTATCACAATAACCCATTATGGCCCTTTAGGGATGTAGCCTCCTCATAGAATTTGAGGAGGCTTACCTCCCTTAGGAGCAACTGGGTGGCTGCCGTAATAGGGTGAGGGTACATAAGTCTCTCCCTCTCTCGTGCCTCCCACAGGTGAACCACGTTATACTGGTCCGCCATATGTTCTTGCTATTCCCTTTCTTCTCTCCTTTGACATCGCTGAATGATTCACATATTAAATACATTTTTTTTTATTAAATGAGACATGTATTTACAAATATATATATATATATATATATATATATATATATATATATATATATATTTATTTATTTTTGAAAAAAAAACAATCGATGCGCCCAAAAAAAGAGTCACGCATCGGTACCGGTGCTTCTGTTTTTATCGCGCATTGTCCTTGATGTGCATGGAAATTTGCAGCTCACCGCAAAACATGAAATGTAATTTCTCCTGCGGTGCGTTGACGAAACTATCCACCTCGAGGCAGATAGTTAGGTCAACGCACCACCCAACATTAATTCATGTTCAACGGTGTGGTTATGTAAACGACAACACCGTTTACTATGTACCAGTGTCTGGAGGGATAGTTTCATCAGTGCACCGCCCTCCTGACATCACTACACGGTCAACGGCACGGTCGTTTAAATGACTGCATCGTTGACTATGTCCTAGTGTCTGGATGGCGACGTGCTGACTGAACTATCCGCCCTGGGGTGGATATTTTAGTCAACACACCGCCCTCCCAACACTGGAACATAGTAAATGGTGATTTCATATAAATGACCGCACCACCATATTAGTTTTTAAAATACACGGTGCATGTTTTCAATACCGCATTGGACCTGGTGCGGTTTCTATTAGCACCGTTCATGGTGCAGCCTGTAAATTTATAGGCAGCACCGCAAACGGTGCGAGCTGAACGACTCAAGCGCACTGTGCAAGAAATTTTTTATTCATTTAAAAATATTGGTAAATTTTAAGTTTTTTAACAAATCTAATTTGCTAAAAAGTTTAATTATTGAGAAACAAGTAAAATACCTATACATTTGGGCATTGAGGAGGCATATTTGCTAAATAATTTGCAAAACCAAATTTTCCCACCGTTTTGCAAAATTTGAACTCGAGAAGGTAGGCAATGGACGACAACAGTGCGTGTAATGGGAGCACCGATGGTAGGGCGCTTCACACAAGGGAAATTCACACCTGTTCTTGAGAGCTATGGAGCACTGAAGAAGTGAAAATGTGGATTTTTTGGCCAGTATTTTTTATTTATTATTATTTTTTTTATTAAACCTTGTTTCGGTGCACCGGTTTTTGAGGCGCACTGGGTGGTTTATGCCTAGCGCAACGAACCTGTTTCTATTTGGGCGCAGGTTTTTAAGACGCATTAGGCTTGTTTCTGAGTAGCGCACTGGTGCACTATAGTAATGAGATGCACCAGGAGGGTTTTTACAGAGAGCACGACGTCTCGGTGTGCCAATTTGTAGTACGCATCGGTGCGGTTTATGATAAGAAATGCACCAGACAAAAAATATCCACAAAAACCTCCACCCACCAACCTCCTCTAGAGACCTCCACTACAAACGCATATCTGGGCTATTTTTATAAGGGGTTCCTCAAAAACATCCACTAGAGGGTCTTTTCCTTTTAGTGTTTGGAGATATGCAACTGATGGCATTAGCCTCTTGGATGGTCAATGAGGAACCAAGGGAAGAGGAAGCAAAGAGGGTGATGAGAAGAGAAAACAAAGAGCCTCTACACATAAGGGAAAAAATATTTAGCCCATGGGAGTCATTAACAATCACCTCATGATAGAAAATGATGTCAGGCTTGTACACAAGTACCTCAGCATGCAAGCACAAGCCATTGCACATTTTGCTGACATTTCCAGGTTGTTGGGAGATGAATGTGATGTAGGGGCATGAGGCTTAGAGACAAAATGCTTCATTAATTATTCCAAAAATCCAAAAAAATGTTACAAGCAAAGGTGTTGGTACCTTTAGCTGTCATTTACAGTTGTAATAGATAGGCTTAAACTAATATTTAGGAGGATTGAACAGCTTTAGATTTGTTTCAGCATATTTAGCTTCAGTTGATAGAATTTAGGAAGATATTGTGTAATTAGGATTTTTCTAAATTTGGAGAATTCGATCCTAATTGAGGAGGTCGATGGTTATGTAAAAGAACTATAAATGTAACCTCTGCAATAGAGGAATTCAGAATTGGCCGTAGAAAAATTGCTTGTGAGGGTTTGGCCTCTGTTTAATAAAATTACAGTATTTGCTTAAACTATTGTTATACTTGGCAATCCTCGGAGGGTTTCACCTTCGAAAATTCATTGATATATATTTCTTATGTGTAGGCATTGAGCACAAATTGAATTTACATTAGTCTCTGTGTGAAAGAGGGGTTTAGTTCTTGAAAACCCATTTAAATTCATACTCTCTGTGTATGAATTGAACATATTTAACTCTGTGTATAAATTTTTGGAGAAAATCAAGAAGGAACAGCAGAAATCCTCGTGGAGTTCGCAGTTGGAAAGGAATAGCTGAAAGCCGTTGAAGTTAAACAAGGAATAGCAGAAATCATGTTTAAACGCGATTTAAATCAAAGTTGAAGGTTAGTGGTTTTGGGAAACCATACCACTGGTTTCGCATAACCTTTGGGCCGTGGGTGGTTTTGATTGAAGTCAACGCGATCGTATCGTGTTGTGACACATCATCCCAGCAATACCGACGATTTCGCGTGGGATTTGATGGATAAAGCCCAGAGTTCGAATTAACGCGATATCTGTCCGATCGGATCGACGGATATCCGACAGTGGTCACATCGCAAAACTGTGTGGGTTTTTATCATAAGTTATGGACCCAAATATTATTGAAACATAGTTTTGTTAAACTTTTGAAATCCGGAGGTATGAGTTCCAAGGTCATTATATATTATAAAGGGCTTTATTCTAATGTTTCCGAAGAGGTTTTAATAATATTTCCGTCTTAATGTCATGGAGTGTTATTAAGAGTTGAGGTCGAAAAACCTTTGATAAGAGGGTTTTAAGCACTGTTTTAAAATTCAATTAAATCAGTTTCGAAAAGCTTAAACTTTGGGTTAAGTGCCTTTTAAATGTTTAAAAAAAAAAAGGTTAACATTGTTATAAGGGAAAAAGGGAATTGTCTTCAGAATGTTACAAAAGTGAGTTATAATGTTTTATAAAGGATAGAAGGGGCTTTTTGCTTCTGAAGGTCATTTATTAAGTTTTATCAATTAAACTTATTAAATTTTGATGACCGAGAGTGAGAACAAAGACCAGGATCAGGTTCCTCCTGAATTAGAAAACATTGTACAAAAGTTTGAACAACTCTGCTTAATGCCTGCACCCACATTGCCATCATTTGTGGTATCAAAGCCATCTTCCGAGAATTTTTCAGACATTGAATATGCTTCTAAAAGTCAAAAGAAGAAATCTAGTATGGCTGTCAGAATTGGTAGAGGTGTTGTTGGTAGAAGAAGAGGTAGACCAGTTGCAAATGCTGAACTACTAGAGACTATGCAGCAGATTCAAGCCAGGTTGGAAGCAATTGAAGTAGGACACCTGAGAGATCCTGAAGATGTCAGTGAACCAGAAGCTAAAGAAGAAGAAGAAAATATTGAGCTTACCCCTGATATGAGATTCTTTAAATCAGTTTTAGGCTCTACATCCAGGCCTAGACTTGAAGTATCATCTTTTGCAGGAGGATTGAATCCAGAAGAGTTGATAGACTAGATCAATGAGATGAATAAATGCTTTGATTATGAAGATATGGGTGAAGAAAAGAGAGTTAAATTTGTAGTCACAAGGTTGAAAGGACATGCAACACTTTGGTGGGATGGATTGCAAGTAGAGAGAAGGAGAGTTGGTAAACAACCAATCAAGAATTGGAACAGAATGGTGGCAAAGCTGAGAGGTAAGTTTTTGCCTAGTGATTATCAGCTTTCATTATTTAGACAAATGCAAAATCTTAGACAAAGATTAATGACAGTAAAAGAATACACAGAAGAATTTTACAAAGTGAGCATAAGAGCAGGACAAATTCAAGATACAACAGAGAAGATTTCCAAGTACATAAATGGTCTCAGAATGGAGATTCAAGATGAGATAAGTATATTGTCTCCTAAGATAGTAGAAGAGGCTTAATAGATGGCCTTAAAAGCTGAAGAAAAACTCCTGAGAAAGCAATCTGCCAAAAGAAGAAGTACTTTCCGAGGAAAGGGAATTCAAGGTGGTAGAGGAATATCTACAACACCAAGAGATGGAGCTAGCAGCAACTCACCTCAGTATGCACCCACAGAAGGTGATACAAGTGGCAGAAGTAGTTCTTACAGAGGAAGAGGAGGCAGAAGTAGAGGACGAGAAGAGAGATGTTACAGATGTAACAAATTGGGACATAGAGCCTATGAATGTTCAGAGAAAGAGAATGTGGGGACAAGTCAGAGAAATGAAATTGTTGCTCAGACTGGAGAAGAAGCAGAAAAGTTGCCTGAAACAAAGGAAGAAATTATGCCAGAGAAAGGAGAATCTTTGGGGGTTAACAAGGTTTTGTTGAAACAAACAAAGGAAGTTGTTGAATCAACACAGAGGAAGACTTTGTTCAGAAGTGTGTGCAAATTTCAAGGGAAATGTTATCAATTGGTCATTGATAGTGGCAGTACAAATAATTTGGTCTCTACAGAGGTGATAGAGAATTTGAAATTGAAGACAAGGGAACATCCAACACCCTACAAGGTGTCATGGCTTCAGAAGGGACATCAACTGATTGTAAAGGAACAATGTGAAATAGAATTACAGATGGCAGCTAGAAAGATAAAATCATGTGTGATGTGATGCCTATGGATGTGCGTCACATATTGCTGGGTAGGCCTTGGCAGTATGACAGAGCAATAGTACATGATGGTAAGAGAAACACCTATAAGTTTTTCAAAGATGGTATGAATCAAACATTGTTACCTATGGAAGAAGGAGATGCATCAAGTAACAATTATGATCCTAAGGCTTTGTTGTTGAGTGGAAAATAATACTTGCAGCATATTGAAGATGATGAGGTAAATTTTTCTTTAGTTTGCAAACCTAAGGAAGTATTTACTTCTACTAGAATTTCTGATTTGCCAATTGAAATTCAAGAAATGTTGGAGAATTATTGTGATATTATTGTGGATGATTTTCCTGATGAATTACCACCTGTAAGGAGAATCAACCATCAGATAGATTTGATTCTAGGATCAAATCTGCCAAACAACGTAGCTTACAGAATGACTCCTACAGAAAATGAAGAAATCAGAAAACAAGTGCAGGAATTGGTTGACAAAGGTTTGATCAGAGAAAGTTTGAGTCCTTGTGCAGTACCTATAGTGTTAAGTCCGAAGAAATATGGAGGTTGGAGAATGTGCACTGATTCAAGAGAAATCAACAAAATAATAATCAAGTATAGATTTCCTTTACCTAGAATTGAAGATTTGATGGACTGTTTGAGTGGAGCAAGATATTTTTCAAAACTAGATTTGAAAAGTGGGTATCATCAGATTAGGATAAGGGAAGGTGATGAATGGAAAATAGCCTTTAAAACAAATGAGGGATTGTATGAATGGATGGTAATGCCTTTTAGTTTATCAAATGCACCTAGCACCTTTATGAGGCTTATGAATAAAGTATTGAAAGAATTTATTGGTAAATTTTCAATAGTATATCTGGATGATATATTAATTTACAGCAAAACACAGGAAGAACACCTTAGACATCTTAATTATGTCTTAAGGAAGTTACATCAATAAAATTTACTGATAAATTTAAAGAAATGTTCATTCATGAAAGAAGAATTGGTATATCTGGGTTTTTTTGTTTCTGCTGAAGGATTAAATATGGATCCAGAGAAGATAAAGGCAATTGTGGAGTGGCCTTCACCAAAGAATGTTTTTGAGTTAAGAAGTTTCCATGGAATTTCTAGTTTTTATAGGAAAATCATAAGGAATTTTAGCAAGATCAATGCAACTATCATTGAAACCATAAATAAGGACAAACAACCATTCAAATGGACTGTTGAAGCTGAAAGAAATTTTCAGTTTTTGAAGCAAAAGATAACTGAAAAACCTGTTTTATTTTTGCCTGATTTTAATAAACCATTTCAAGTGAAGTGTGATGCCAGTGGAGAAGCTATTGGGGCTGTATTAAGTTAAGAGGACAAACCTGTAGCATATTTCAGTGAGAAGCTGAATGAGACAAGAAGAAAGTATTATTCTTATGACAAAGAATTTTATGCAATTGTACAGTCATTGAAGAAGTGGAGACATTATTTAATGTCTAAAGAATTTGTGCTATATTCAGGTAATCATGCTTTACAGTATATTATGCAGCAGCCTAAATTAAATAAAAAACATGCAAAATGGGTTGAATATCTTCAAAGTTTTAAATTTTTTTTGAAGCATATAAGTGGTCAAGAAAACAAGGTAGTTGATGCCTTAAGTAGAAAAATCATTCTTGTTCAAGAAATTCAAATTGAAGTGGTAGGTTTTTATTTTCTTAAAGAACTCTATAAAACAGATTTTGATTTAAAAGATGCATTTGAAGCATGCTGTAATCCTATTTTGACAGACAGAAGTCAGTGGTTAGATTATTTCTTGCAAGAAGGTTTATTGTTCAAAAGAAATCAGTTGTGCATACCAAATTGTTCTATGAGAGAAAATTTAATCAAGGAGAAGCATAGTGGTGGAATTTCTGGACATTTTGGTGTTGATAAGACTTATGAGCAACTAAGTCATTTTTATTTTTGGCCAAAGATGAGATCTGAAGTGGAAAAGTATGTGAAGAATTGTAAAATTTGTCAATATGAAAAAGGGAAAATTCAAAATGCAGGTTTATACATTCCATTACCTATTCCAGACAGAACTTGGGATATGGTAAGTATGGATTTTGTTTTAGGATTTCCTAAGACACAGAGAGGAAATGATGCAATTTATGTTGTAGTTGATAGATTTTCAAAGATGGCACATTTTATTCTATGTTATAAAACCAGTGATGCTACTCATGTTGCCAATTTGTTTTTCAAGGAGATTGTTAGATTACATGGGTTACCTAAAAGTATTGTCTCTGATAGAGATACCAGGTTTGTTGGTCATTTTTGGAGGACATTGTGGAAGAAGCTTGGTACTAAACTAAGTTTCAGCTCATCTTATCACCCTCAGACTGATGGGCAGACTGAAGTAGTGAACAGAAGTTGGGTAATCTTTTGATAAGTCTTTCAGGAGAACATCCTAAACAGTGGGATCATATTTTACCACAGGCAGAATATGCATACAATGATTCACCTAACAGAAGTACAGGACAGAGCCCATTCCATATAGTCTATGGAATGCACCCAAGAGGAGTGTCTGAATTGAGGAACTTGGGAAAAGCAAAAATGAGAAGTGTTGAGGAGAGGAGTTTACTTGATCTGGATCTTGGGGGGAGGCCCCCAAGATCTAAAAATTTGAAATAGATATGACCAAATCTGCAAAATTAGAATGCCAGAAAAGAAAAGAGAACACAAAACAAATAAACCCACAAAGAAACTTGTTTTATTAAAACAGAGAATAACTGTAGAAGCTACATTGTGGCGGACCATCTGTCCTTTTACAAAGTGAGGCTTGTTATTTATAGCCTTTTTTTGAGATAGAATACCATAGGTGGATACCATGGGTAGATACCACTTACAATACCATGGGTAAATCCCATGTGTGGATGAATACCATGGGTAGATACATACCATGGGTCACTTACAATACCATGGGCGAGTAAATATCATGGGTGGATGAATACCATGGGTTGATGTCATTTACAATACCATGGGTAAATTCCATGGGTGGATGGATAACATGGGTAGATGAATACCATAGGTTGATGCCATTTTCCATTCGGATCATTCCTCCCTCCTTAAGAAGAAATGGTCCCCATTGCGTGAAGTTCCCTCCTGAGAAGCCTTTGTTGAATATGAAGAGCCACTGAAGAGAAGGGTTTTGTGTAGTTAACCCATAACCATGATGAACGAAGATCCGATGATAGAGATACCCTGTAATGCTTGTGACCAACTGTGATATTGACAGTGTGCGGCCTAGCAAATGGACTTCGATAAAGTGTGGGCTTGAGGATGAACCAAAACCATGACAAACAAAGATCCGAGGATAGAGATACCCTGTAATGCTTGTGACCAACTGTGTGACTAACAGTGTGCGGCCTAGCAAATGGACTTCGATGAAAATGATTTTATGCGGTTGACCCATAACCGTGATGCTGATTGTTGATGAAATAGCAGGTGCCTACATAGCTTGGGGTGGGAGGGCACGTCTCCAAATAACCCAAGTCGAATGCTGCTATGCTGAAACTGATGAATGTGAAACAGGTGCCTACTAAAGCGGGGTGGGAGGGCACGTCTCCAAAGGGAACCCGCTCCGAATGCTGCTCCAGATTTAAAATGAGCATAACTCGGTCAATATAAACCAGAATATTTATTATAAACTAGTTTTGGAAATGGAATGATCATTCTGCATCTTCTCATATTCTTGAAATCACTATCTGGAGACTTTAGACTCTCAGATTCGCGCTGGAACTGTCTCGCCGTCACAAAATTTCTGAAAAAAGAGTTGATTTTAAATCAACGATAACTCCCACATCCGGACTCCGATTCGACCGATTTTTTTTTTTGAATTTCGGTGATTTTTCAAGAGGAGCTTAGATATATATCCATTCTTCTGAAATTTTGCACTAAAAATTTTGAAAAATGACAGGAGAGCCGCCGTCCATGAATTATCGTCAAAAAAATTGCTTCAACATTGCTGATTTTGAATCAACGATATCTCCCTCATCCGAACTCCAATTTGGCCGATTTTTTTTTTGAATTTGAGTATTTTTTTGCAAGGAATCTAGATATAGTCTTTTTTTTTGCAAATTTTTCATCAAAAGTTTCAGATCTGATCTGAAAATTCGCCGCCCAAAAAAAATCATGGATTTTGTTGAAGATTGCTGCAAAACATTGAAACTAAAATATGTTTCAAACCCTAATTCCCATGGAGGCGTAACCTGAATCTGATACCACTGATCTAGATCTTGGGAGGAGGCCCCCAAGATATAAGAAAATTGAAATATATCTGACAAGATCTACAAAATTAGAATGCCAGAAAATAAAAAGAGATAACACAAAGAAAATAAAACCACAAAGAAACTTGTTTTATAAAACAGAGAATAACTGTAGAAGCTACATTGTGGCGGACCATCTGTCCTTTTACAAAGTGAAGCTTGTTATTTATAGCCTTTTTTGAGATACACTACCATAGGTGGATACCATGGGTTGATACCACTTACAATACCATGGGTAAATCCCATGTGTGGATGAATACCATGGGTGGATACATACCATGGGTCACTTATAATACCATGGGTGAATAAATATCATGGGTGGATGAATACCATGTGTCGATGCCATTTATAATACCATGGGTAAATTCCATGGGTGGATGGATAACATGGGTAGATGAATACCATAGGTTGATGCCATTTTCCATTCAGATCATTATTTTGAGAAATTCAAGCAATACATGAGCAGTGGTAAGTTAGCTACAAGATATCGGCATCATTACAAAAACATAGCGGTTACAGGCAAGAAGTTCATTTGGAGAAGTTTGGTGATTTGGTTTTGGCACACTTGAGAAAAGAAAGATTTCCAAGAAACGTTATAACAGAATTAAATTCAAGCACTATGGATGTCAGGATATTGAAAAAGTTTGTGTAGTATACTGTATGAAAATTAGATTGCCTTCGTGTGGAATATCTCCAACATTCAATGTTGCTAATTTGTACAGATATGAAGATGGTGGCACAGATGAAAGACCAAAAGACAGAGAAGAGATTGACTGGGTAAAATAGTTACCTACAGTAAAGCCATTATAGCCAGAGAGGATCTTAGACAAGAAAGTGTTTAAGAAGACCAGGGGACAGGAGTAATTTCAATATTTGATCAAGTGGAAGGATCAGCCAATTGAAGATGCTACCTGGATGACAGAAACCATGCTGCAGAAATTGGGCAGTTCTGTAGAGGAGCTCATGGACAGGAGCCCATGAAGATTTTTGTCCTCAGGAGTCTAATGCAGGGGCATGAGGCTTAGAGACAAAAGACTTCATTAATTATTCCAAAAATCCATAAAAATGTTACAAGAAAAGGTGTTGGTACCTTTAGCTGTCATTTACAGTTGTAATAGATAGGCTTAAACTAGTATTTAGGAGGATTGAACAAATTTAGATTTGTTTCATCATATTTAGCTTCAGTTGATAGAATTTAGGAAGATATTGTGTAATTATAATTTTTCTAAATTTAAAGAATTCGATCCTAATTGAGGAGGTCGATGGTTATGTAAAAGAACTATAAATGTAACCTCTGCAATAGAGGAATTCAGAATTGGCTATAGAAAAATTGCTTGTGAGGGTTTGGCCTCTGTTTAATAAAATTACAGTATTTGCTTAAACTGTTGTTATACTTGGCAATCCCCGGAGGGTTTCACCTTCGAAAATTCATTGATATATATGTCTTTTGTCTAGGCATTTAGCACAAATTGAATTTACATTAGTCTATGTGTTAAAGAGGGGTTTAGTTCTCGAAAACCCATTTAAATTCATACTCTCTGTGTATGAAGGTTTGGAGAAAATCGAGAAGGAACAGCAGAAATCCTTATGGAGTTCACAGTTGGAAAGGAACACTAGAAAGTCGTTGAATTTAAACAAGGAATAGCATAAATCGTGTTTAAACGTGATTTAAATCAAAGTTGAAGGTTAGTGGTTTTGGGAAACCATACCACTGGTTTCACACAACCTTTGGGCCGTGGGTGGTTTTGATTGAAGTCAACGCAATCGTATCGTGTTGCGACACGTCATCCCAGCAATATCGGTGATTCCGCGTGGGATTTGATGGATAAAGCCTGGAGTTAGAATTAATGCGATATCCGTCCGATTGGATCGATGGATATCCAACGGTGGTCACATCGCAAAGCTGTGTGGGTTTTAATCATAAGGTATGGACCCAAATATTATTGAAACAGAGTTTTGTTAAACTTTTGAAATCCGGAGGTATGAGTTCCAAGGTCATTATATATTATAAAGGGCTTTATTCTAATGTTTCCGAAGAGGTTTTAATAATATTTCCGTCTTAATGTCATGGAATTTCGTAAAGTTTTGGTGAAAACGTTGGGCCTTAGTTTTCTTATTATTTTGCTCAAAGAAACTTACTAATCAATATTTCGAAAAGCTTAAACTTTGGGTTAAGTGCCTTTTAAATGTTAAAAAAAAAAAGGTTAACATTGTTATAAGGGAAAAAGGGAATTGTCTTTTGAATGTTACAAAAGTGAGTTATAATGTTTTATAAAGGATAGAAGGGACTTTTTGCTTTCAAAGGTCATTTATTAAGTTTTATTAATTAAAATTATTAAATTTTGATGATCGAGAGTGAGAACAAAGACCAGGATCAGGTTCCTCCTGAATTAGAAAACATTGTACAAAAGTTTGAACAACTCTCCTTAACGCCTGCACCCACATTGCCATCAGAATGTGTAATGGAAAGTCAAAGAATATGGAATGGTATCTCTCTTAGTCTTAGAAACATGGAATATCATACATAGAGAGGTTGAGAAGTGCCCTAGAGAGGGCACCATTGTACAAAAGGGCTACGCGGACAAGGAATATCCAATGGCTTGTCTTGAAACTCAGTCCACCTGTGCTGCTAGGACTGGGTGAAGAGAAAGACGAAGATGAGGAAAAAAAAGAATGGGAGGAGGCAGAAAATAATGTTAGATTCTACCATCCTTAGGGAACACCTTCAATTATTCCTTGGGAGGTCATAGGGGCCACTAAAGCACTGAAAGAGATGAAGAAGGAGGACTAAGTTGCTTAGAGGATGACCAACCATTTGCTAGGGGGTGATGTTGAGCACCATCATTAGGTATCTTTGGAGGGGTTAATTGTCACTTTTTTAGCCTTATTAGTATTTCTTTCTCACATTTAATTACATTATAGTCATATGTTGCTTAGTGTAGATGGTGATTAAGGCATGTCATAATTCGAATGCCTAAGGTTTAAATGCAGGAAAATCACGAAGATATGCCATTTTTTTTAAAGATTGTGCAATAAAATCTCGGAGTAGACAACAAGGAGATGTTATAGGAGGGTTGACCACCTTCCTTAGCTCCTAAAGGCAACCAATGGATCCTCAATATTCCCTCCAACAAATCGAAATCAAAGGCAGCCAAGCAAGTGGAAAATCAAGTGAACCAAAACTCCGCTTCTCTTGCAGTCAAAGGGGACACATCACCTAATTTTTAGGGAGTTGTTGGTAGCTACCCTTTAGGTTAAATAGGGCAGAGAAAGGGCTCATTATGATTCGAATTTTGGAGAAAGCTAGTAGACTCTTAGCTCTTGTAATAAACTTTTGTGACTTTCATGGTTATGTATTGAGATTACTTCTCGATTAAATGAGTATTCAGTTTGTCCTTCACTAATTTAGTTTCATAGAGTTGAGCTTGTGGGTTAGGGCCTAATCCATTGGCCTGAATCTCTCTCTTGTGTATTTATGTTTATTTTTATGCCATTGTAGCTAGTTTAGTTCATGAGTTTTAGCTAGTTTGCTTACATTTCATTTTACTGTATCTAGTTTGCTTCCATTTCATGTTGATGTAGTTAGGCTCTTGTAGATCATGGTACACTAGCATATAAACTCCAAAATTTGTGTGTCAAAGCCTCTCTCTCTCACCTCTTGCATTGGAGCTTGAGGAGGGCAGGTTTTCACCACATGCCCAAAATTTCTTTCAGTTTATGATTGCTTGGAAAGGATAGATAGGTTGTTGTAGTTATTATGAACATGTTGTGAATGCTTAGTTAGGTTTTTGTTTAAATTCATAAGTAGGTTTTATTATCAAATTCAACTCATCTTTTCCATCTTCTTTATCATAGATTTGTCAATATTAATTGCATGAACATGTAGTTTTCTTACAGGTTTGAGTAGAGAAGCAGAGGAGGACTCCACCAGCATCCCTAGATTAATTTCTCACCCTTCACCAACATACTTTCCACAAAATTTCTTTCAGCCCTATTTTTGAGATCTTCACCACCACACCGAGAGCTACCCTAGAAGTGCAAGACGAGCTTGGAAATAAGTTATGATCTTGGCCAATGTTTTGGCCACCTTCCATCCACCTAAGACCACCTTAAATCCACCTTTCCTACCCCTTTCCTCATCATTTCTAGCCTCAATCTACCCTCGGCCTATTTCCTGTAGCACTATAGGAAACCTGTAGAAAATCCTGTAACAACGCCATTCAACCACTCCTTCAGTCCAAAAACCATATTTTACCCCACCTAGACCTGCCACAACCTCCAAGACATCTTCAGCTCTAAATCCACGAGTTCAAGACCTTCTTGAGCCACCTTAGCAGCTCCTTCTTTTGCTGCAAAACAAAGTATTTACAAGCATAGTTAGCTCATGACTAGATGCATTGTTAAAGCATATTAGTTTAGCATGAATTAGTTATAGTTTACTTAGCCATTTAGCCCAACAATGTGTGATTAGATTAACCTTCCTTTCTGCAAGTTCAGTTCAAAAATTTACTTTATGAATGTTGCCTAGTTTACTTCCATTTCTTGCATTAGCCTAAATTGTGGATTTCCTTTCTTGCAAATATCTAGATGTCTCTTTTTGCTTTAGAATAGTTTCTTTCATGTTGATAGAGTAATGGTTTTGAGTCATTTTCAGTCTAGGTTTAATTCAAAAGTGTGATAGACTTCATTCCCTAGAATAAACCCTAGCAATAACACCCTTTCGTAGGACTAAGAAGAGGATGGCATGAGTAGAATGCATCTGCTGTGTATATAGCACTGTCACCTCCAAGTTTATACGAACCCCCTGAGGTTTATAAAGTAAAGTAGAGTAGCCTCTGGGAGTTGCAGTATTCTTGGTGTAATACTAGGGCTCACCAATGTCTAAGGCAACTTTTCCCTCAAGTTTGGATTCATCCTCCTTTGTGGTTTTCTAATTGGTCTGGAATTTTCTTCAATATAGATATGATGCATACAAGTTTCATGATCAATTCCTTTCATACCACTGTATGCCCATGCATAAGCAGAGGAATTTTCTTGTTTCACTTTTACTAATTATTTATTTTGAGATTCTTCTAGGTTATCATTAATATTCAAAGTTTTCCTTGGAAAAATTTCTATTAAAGAATTTCCAAATTTCTCCCTAGAATGTAAAGACATCTGACAAGATGACAACTATTCAATACTACATTGCTCTTGAAAATTTTGACTAGATTTATAATATGAAGAAGATTCACTATTTTCCATTAAATTTAAAATTTGATCCTCTTCATCTATTTGTGATGTAGCAAAAATTGGTTATATATCAATATCATCATCTATCCATTTTTCACTTTCTACTTCTATCATTGTTTTTTCTGGAGGATATAATGTGAATTTCTTTGTTGAACTTCCATCAACGATAAACATATCACTAGATCTACAACTTATAAAAGCATCAATTGTAGCTAACCATGGTCTACCTAGGATCAATGGATGTCCTCTTAAATTATTCTTGGGTGTTAGGATCATAAAGTCAACAGGGTATTCCCCAGAATCTAAGGACACAAACACATCTTCTAACACACCATTAGGTTTTATAACAGATATATCTGCTAGTTGTAATAATGGGGGTGTATATTCAAGATTAGGAAGTTTCAATTGATCCATAGTTTTTTTACTCATGATGTTTATGGTTGCTCCTAAATCAATCAATGTGTTTGGTATCTCAACACCATTGATGTTTTTTTTACAATGGGACTTCTTGGATCTAGATATTTCTGAATTGTTCTTTTTCCCATCATGATATCTGCAATTTTTCCAACCAATTGAATTCTTTTAACTTATTTTCATTTTCTTCTGGGTCTTTAATGCTTAAATCCCTAATTTTCTTTGAAAATTTTGGTATTTCCTTGATAGATTGTAGCAAAGGAACTTTTATACAAACATTCTCCAGTTCATCCATCATATCATAATTTGGTAACATAATCTGTTTCTCTACCCCTTTATCAATTTTCAATCTTTCTGGAAAAAGTGGGTTTTGCATAGAGACTAAATGTTTTTCTATAATGGGAGTTGAGTTTATTGGAATATCATTGGTATGTACAGGAGTGGTTTGTTTTTGAGGAATCTCATTTTGATGAAGATATGTCTCTTTCTCAGAGTGGTCATCCTTTTCAGTTTCCTGAATAACAATAGATGGAGACTTTGTGGGAATGGAAATGAAAGTTGTGGGTTTGGATTTTGAGATTGAGCTTGACGTGGTTGACTAGGCTGAGGAAAATATTGTGGTGGAAAATTAGGGTAAGGTTGAGGATTTTGAGGGTACTGAGGATATCTTCCATAAGGATTTTTCCATCCTTGTGCCCAAGGTCGAGGCCAAGGTTTCCAAGGCATGGGTGTAGTCCAATTGTTTTGTGATGGTTGTGCATATTTTTGGGCATTAAACCCTTGATTTTTCCATGGTCTCTTAGCAATAAAACAAAGAGGGTCTATCTAATTTGGTACTACTTCCTCTTGGTAAACAAATTTAAGAATTGGTATTGGAGGACATTCTTTGGTATCATGATTTTCTGCACATATGACACAAGTTTCTATGCTTTTCAAATCAAGAGGACATTCTCTCAAGACACGTTTCTTTCTACAGTTTGGACAAAAGATGGATAGGGAAGATTTTCTAGATTTTTGCTTGTTTTGTACTTTAAGGGTGTCTATTTGTTCACTAAGACTCCCTAAACTGTTTGTTTTAAAGTTTTCAAGTAAATTTCCTATTTCAACCCTACTTAATTTCCCAGTTGCAGATTTATTACTCTTATACATAACAGAGTCTCTTGGATTTTTTCTAGTTCTTGCTTTACCTCTTGAAATGTGTATGCATAACTCACAAATGTCTCCAAATGAAAACAAAGAAATGTCATCCTTTACCCATCAAATTAAGAAGATAAATCCACTCATCTGTGATAGATTTTAATAAGAGATCTTTCAGAGTTTCCTCATCTAGATTATGCATTTTAGCCCTTTTGACATTATAAGCAAATCTTTCAATGAAATTTTCAAGATTTTCATCTTCTTTTTGCATCATTTTTAAGACTTCATATTTAAGGTTATGGGGCCTAAAATAATCCTTATATTTCTCTAAGAATACATTTTTCATTTGTTCCCATGTTCTAATAGAGTTTGTTCCTAATCCCATGAACCATTTTGGCACTGCATCCTTAAGAGTGGATAGAAACAATTTCAACTTTTGAGAATCGAGCAAATAGTCATAAGATCTACATAAGACTTCAAACTCAAATAGAAATGTTTCAGGATCCTCACTTCTTAATCCATGGAAATTAGGGAGGATGGAGGGTGAGATATTTTTCATTGATGTTGTGGTATCATCATCAAGGATGGGAAATCTGAAAGGTTCTCGATCCCCTCTACCACCTCCTCTTCCTCTTCCTCCACCTATTCCACCTCCATTCCTACCTCCTCTTCCTCTACCTCCACATATTCCACCTCCATTCCTACATCCTCTTCCACCTCCAATCCTAGGTTGTTCACCATTAACATTGTGTACTTATCCTTCCCCTTCTCCATCCAATATAGATTCTTCAGAGCTAATGTAAGGTTCTAAAATTGGATTTTCTAGTTCCTCTGGTTCTTATATCAATGGAGTATTGAAGTATGTTTCTTATTATTATTCTTCTTCTTCTTCACTAGGGACTTCTAGTTCTTGTGCTAGAAGTTTCTCTCCAGTTGAAGATATAAAAATTACTCCTTTTGTTGGGGATGTAGGATCTTTTTCTTCTATTATAGCCTCAGTTGATGAAGTTGGTGAATCTGTAGGTTGGATATTAGATCTAAGTACCTCAAGGAGTCTATGTCTGCCTGTAATCAATGGAATACAAGTTTGGGTGGATGGTGTGGTGCTACGAGGTCGTGGTGGGGTGAGTGATGATTTTGGAATTAAATTTTTTCCTCTACTTACAAATCTACCTCTAGAATCTCTTTCCCCATGCATATAATCTTTGTTTGTTTGTTTGTTTGTTTTTTTTAATATATATAAAAAGAGAAAATACTCCTATATACACATCTTTAAAAACAACGCCAAAATGTTTTGTAATTTAATTGATCTTAAATTACTTACATGAAATGTCAACCAAGGCTAGTATGATTTGATGAAGTGTACATGCATTGTATGTGTTATAAGTCTTTATTACTCACGAAACTATGAATTAAACTAAGTTTATATAAATGCACATGTTTTTCATAAGTAAATTAGTTATTCTTGATTAACTATAATGATTATCGCACTCTTGCTTTTAAATCAAACTATTTTTTCTTATAAAATTCCACACTTTGCTTTGAAATAGAAATGTCACACTTTGCATAAATGTAATCAATATCACACTCTACATGAATGAAAATCCAATCCCATACTTTGGAAATTACATTCACGATCGTTTGCAGAAAGAAATCTCACACTTATAGAAAATGACAAAATTGAATGAATAGAAATTGTACTTGATAAATAAGAATCACTCTTCACACTCTTAAAGAAAATTACTCTTCACACTCTTAAAAAAATTTTCTTTCATAAAAATCCTATCTAGCATACTCTTAATGTCAAATTCTACTCCTATCCATGTGAATTCACATTCAATGAATAAAATAAATGATGAGTTAAAGTGATATTATCCTAAGTCTGAAGAAACTAAACATACAAATTGACTGAATCAGAATTTGAAAACACAGTTAGAGAATTAAATACTCAGGAACCAAAATAACATAAAAAACCTTACTCTCTCGAGGGGGGCCTCCATGAGAAGTAGGCAATCACTATCACACTATCTATCAAACACTTAACTACGCATCAATGCTCGCTAGGAAACGGAATAACTTCTTAAAAACAAAGTTTTAGCCTTGTTGTCATTGTCTTCATTTCTGTCAAGAGGCATTATTTATAGAGCTCATGGAAATTAATGTTCAGAGCTTTAAAACTAAGCCTAATCAACAAAAACTATTTTAAACTGGAAAATATAACATCATATGATCCGCTCGTGATTTTATATTATCAAAGCAAATCATGAGGCACATATCTTGTTCTCGCTCGCTTATTGCCTATTTCGGTGGTTTACCCTGCCTTTGACCATATAACTAGGACCTGTTTTCATCACTTTGGATCATGGGAGTAAGAGGAAATCATTATATGCATAAATTGCAACCTACCCATATATTTCTCTCTCCAACTGGCATCTTGGAACTTGTCAAACCATGGACTCATCTGTGGAATCGTGAATTCGATGCAGAATTATTGTAATTCGGTAGCCGGAGTAAACATCAATCTAAATAATAAGGAACATTATTATTTTATCAAATAAGAGAAAATTCTATACTTGCTATGTCACAAATCCTATAACTTTATGCCCAATGTGTTGTTATGAAGGTAAAAAATAAAGAGATGGAGTAAAAGAGGGTGTCAAAAAGAAGTAATTTTGGGATTCAACAATTCCATTGGTTGTTTTGGGATTATCTTATCCATGATATCCCACATTTATGCTTGGAATATGGCACATAGGTGACTGGCTGAAGAGATATTTGGCTCAACCATGTCTATGGTTGGGTGATACGTGGAAGTCTCGAACCTAGTCGGCTATTGCCTATGTTTAATGGAAGCTAAGTTCTCTTGATTTTGTACTTATTAACGTGTGAATTTAATGGATGTTATATCAACGTTATTTCCATCATTTTATGTTGTTTATAAGCATGGTTAAATGACTGGATCATGTCATGGTTATTTCATGTATTTGCTCGTAAATGTTAATATAATGGATGCTATACCTAATTGATGTCATATCAGTACAAGGAAGAGGGTGGTGTTCCTTCTTGTAATGTCTCTCAAGAGTTTTCCGTCATTTGTACTTTTCCTTATATCTAGTACCTATAGATTTCATTCATGTCAAGTGTTTAACAGAATGTCAATCCTGATTTGGGATTTTTGGGCCTAGTCTTGCATTCAGTTTTGGTTTATTAGCATTATCGTCATGTGTTTGATGAATTATAGAAGCTATAGGAAGTTCTTGGTAGTGTTCGATATTCTGGGCTTAAAAAGTGCCTTAAATTCCATGGATGCAGGCACATGTATGGGAAAAAGAGTCCCTGGACGCATGCGTGGCTATGCTATGGGAGCGACCGGAGCCTCCCATATGCACTCTTGCCTATATCAAGGGAGTGTCTGATGGTTTTCTTCAGTAAAAGTCAGTGGGACCCAGGGACAAGTATGCTTTATGGTTTGGATAGCCTCTAGTGGTCCTGTAGCAGGTGCAGGGAATATGTGTTATGGTGTTACACAACATTTTGTCACCGTCCCTGCAATCCCCATAGCCATGCTGTGGAGGCTCATTTCTGTGGCCAAAATAAAGTGTCATGACTTGCAACTGTCATCATTGTGTTCCTTATCATGAGTCTAACATTCCTCCTGTTGGCCATTTCCTGAACAGACCACCAAAAACCCTTGTTTTTGCCTTGGCGCTGGTAGCCAGTTATGTCCTTGCGCCGATGAGGCAGATTAACACTAGCCCCCGCGCCAGCTGGCGCTCTGTCTCAGTTTTCCACCCATGGAAATCTATTTATGGAAATTTTTTTAAAAATAGAGGTGAAGTTTTGATCACAACAACTTCGTAGATGAGTCATGAGGAGTGGTTCGATTGTATAACCACGACCTTCCTCCTTTGGCCTCTTGTTTCCACCTTTTGGGGAAACCTCCCATAGGATAAGGCCTCCCTTCCACCATAGTAGGGATCCCAACCTCCTCCTCTCCCTCTATAAATATAGCCATCCTCCATTGTTGAAGCTAGCTGAACTGAAGATAATATAGCAGAAACGTTGGAGAGATAGAACAGAAGAGTCCCTCATTGAGAGAGCTCAGGCTCCTACCTTCATCCAGTCTGAATTCCCTGACATTCATCGAGCCACAGTTCAACTGAACCCTGCTGAAGGAGGCCGCGACGTCAAGGCTTGGTTGTAACTCTTTCATTTATCAATACATATGTATAACTTTTGTCTGGTTCCCATTTTGCGTTGATGTGTTTTACTTGATGCAACATGCATAACCCTCCTTGAATGGTTAGTAGTTATGGATGAGATCATTGTGTCATATGTTGTCTTCATTTGTTGATCTTGTGTAGGTACCCAAACATTGCTGCGACAGGATCGTGACTTGCCGAGATAGTAAGCGAGAGGCCACCGCTACAACAACCACGATGATAGCGTTGGACTCCAGGTAGGTTTATCTACCATTTCTATTTCATCTAATAATTAGGAACCTACACTCTAGTTTGTCTTTTCGTTACTAGACCCACTCTAGGGCTAGAGGGATCGTCTCTATCTGCAGAGATGATTTACCTTCATAACAGATTGGCGACTCCACTGGGGAGTAGTTTGATTTGTCAACTTCAGTCATTTGTTTGTTTATCTCTCTTTTCTGCTCTGTTCACTTATTTAGAGTCCTCTTGTTCAGCTCCAGAGTGTCAGGTTTGACCTCTGCTCATAGGATTTTTTCATTCTCCCATAGGTATCTAGATTGGCACGCCTTTTGATTGAATAGTCACGTCGATTGGCACAGGTTTCTTGTGTTGCACTCGTGCCATCCTCTATTTGGCATGGACTGCTGCCTTACAGTTGCGTTGAATCCTATAGGGTTTGGATTGCCTTTCCTCCTGATTTTTTGGTCAGTTGTTCTTGCCTCTAGGTGGAATTCTAATTTTCAATTATTTTGTTGAGGTTGTTTTGACTGTCATAACCTTGTTCCTCTCAGTTGTATGTTTGTCTACTTATCAATGCAGTCTATGGCCATAGGGTTTCTGAGTGTCTCAGCTCATTGAGCCTTTTGATTGGAAGTCAAGTTTTGAGCTTTTGTGAGTCACATATCTTGGTCAATTGCGGTTAGTTCTTTTTTATCCTTTGAGCACTTGTTTTGGTTGAATGATCGCTCCAAGCATAGATTACATTGCTTGTTTGGATCGTTTCAAAAATTTTCTTTGATTGGAAGAATGTGTCATTGGTTTTAGTGCATTTTTGTGCTTGTATTGTTTTCATCAAGTTAGTTGGTTTAATTCTTTACATTCGCAATCCTCAAACTAGTTTTTGTTTTTGTTTTTCCTGTGATTAGTACTTTGTGTGATTCATTTCATTGAAAAAAAAAAAAAATGCATTCTTTCATTTTGCTTGGAAAAGAAAAGCTCTTTTGCATAACTAGTGCTTGATTAACAAGGAAAGGATCTTTCATTTCTCGCTTGCTTGGATTAGGTGCATTAGCGGATTTCTTCGTTTGTTTTCATTGATTTATATTGTTTGAAAGGTCTCTATCCTTCTTTTAACTAGCATTCATTGAATGGAAATGGTGTTCACTTGCATATAGTTTGCATTTAGGAGTATTGAGATCGACATTCGGTAAGGCCTGGAAATTGAAACTTAATTCAAGATCAACTATAAAATCAATTGAATTAACCTAAGGAAACATTGGAACCTAACACAAAAATTTTAGTGGTCTAGGCTAGAGATGTGTTCCGGCATCTTTAAACCTAGTAGCTGTCGTTCGCCTTCTGGCTCTAGAAAATGCTAGTACGGACTTGTGCTCCTTGTACTGTCGTGTATATAAAGTGAGACCCCTATAGGTTTAAATCCTTTTATCCATAGGAAGCTGAGTCAGCCGCCTTGTAACTGTGATACACCAAACACAACATTCGGGGAGACTACCTGCACGTACAGAAAGTCCTTGGTCATTTCTCTTTCATTTGATCACCAAGGTGTATATGGAAGTTCACGAAAACTTGGTACACCCTCTTTCTCAGATTACCAGAGCAGTCATTTCGATATTTTCATGACTCTTTAAAAAGAGAAAATATCTTTGAGCACTTGTCCTTTCACGCTCATTTCAAATTGAAAGTAACTAGAGTCATCTTTTGTCTGCTTCTTGACTCTTAAAACATGAAAAAACACAGTCTGGTTTCAATGTCATAAAATTAATTACCCACGATTACATGCCCGTAAATAGTTTGTTACTTGGCTTGTTGTTGTCCTTCCTTAGGATTTGATCTTGAAGCCCTCGATTGGATATCTCATTTTCCTTCCCATTTTGGAACATAGTCACAGTGGCGGAACCACCGGTTTTGTTGTCCTCCCTACCTCCTAGTGGTAGCACTTTTCCTGATGTTTCTTACGAAACCCCTCAGTCCACTAGGTTTGTCGATTTTTCACAGCCTACTCTCCCGACTGTCTTGCCTCTTGCTACTCGATCTCCCCCTGAAGAGTCAGTTGAGTTCAATTGGCCTCATCCAAGTGCTTGGTCTGGTTTCAGGGACGAGGGAGAATTCCCTCCTCTTACTTTGGGATCACCATTCATAGTTGTTGTTATACCTCCTAGCCCTCGTAGTCTTTTCGAAGATCTTAAGGCTTCATCAGACATGGATTCTTCGAGTCCTATTGGCAGCGAAGGAAAGCCTACTTCTACAGGGGAATACCAGATTTTTGCAGAAGATCTCCCACGTATTTCGGTTCCTTCCTCCCCTCTATTAGTGTCACTTCCATCCGGTTATCGGTATTTGGGTCAGATTATTACTGGTGTTGCATCCATAGCACAATCCATTTTGAGGAGTTCGGTCCGTCCTTCATTAGGACTGTCACCTTTGACACTTAGCTCGTCGTTCACCATTACATCTGTCCCGGTCATGTTAGCGCTCAAATCTACCTTAGGCTGAAATAAGGTAAAACTCAAGGCTACATCAAACCACGCTCAGCCTCGTAGCTAGCCCTACGAGGACAGGAGAGGGCTCTCTCCGGGTCTATCTAGGCAAAAGATTTTCAGAGGGGATGAGATGACTTATAATGAACAATAAATACTGATTTTAGGCTAGTAAAGAGATGGGAAATTTTGATTTTTTATTTTTTGGGTTTTTGTTGGATAAATGGAAAAAACAATTTTGGGTCAGGGGATAAGGCCAGATTTTTGCAGAATTCGAGTTGGGGCGAGGTAGGCAGTAGTCTTGATGCTTTTGATTGAGTATATGGATGGATCAGAATGAAAAGGAGCTGAAGAGGGCAAGAGGGAACGTGGATCCTCTCCAAACAGGCGAAAACATGTAAAACTAAACAAATTCAAAGGCAGAGCACTGTAAACAATGGATTCAACCTCATCTACTCATTCATTTAGTTTCAGAAGCATAAGAAGAGATGGCATACATTAAACATGAAATAAATTACAATAAACTGAGAGAAAACACCATCAAGAACTGAAAGCCACAAGAATCCCAACAGGTGCTGCAAAACCTCTGATCTTTCCTTAGCCAAAATATGAAAAAATATGTACAATAGTGTGCCAAAAGTTTCCCAAGAGTCCAACTTGTAGAATGTCTCAAAAATTACATAATATAGACCTCCTAACCCCTTCCCACACCTCTAGGGGTCGAATTCCTCCTTCTAGGAGCAGTTCCAACAAATTCTAAACAAGGAACTAGAATATAGGCATCTAAACAACTTGCCTCTAAAAGGGAGGAAACTGATTCTTACATCTGATTTTTACTTTTTTAGGAGTGAATCATCTAGAATAGGTAAAAGTGAGTCAAAATTACATGCCAACCATCAATTTACATCATGATAACTCAAAAATTTCATCCACAAGAAAAACTGGTTCAACTAGCCGAAATTCTGAGCTGGAAGGTGAAAAATTGACCAAAAATCCATATGCGTAGCGCGCCTGAGCCATATGCGTAGCGCGTCTTTCAGCCTGATTTTGGGGCACTTCCCGACATCCAAATTGAGCTCATGATAGCTCGTTGGAAAGCCCTGGATGTTGGCTATCCAACCCAAGTGGAATTTCCCCATTTGAAGCTCATTTTCCCCTCAAAACTTCATTCTCCCAGAAGTACTTCCTGTTGGTGCAAAAGGTGGCAGCAAGGTGGTTTTCATGGTGTTTTTGGGCCTTTTGCTCATCCATAACTTGATGAAATGCTTCGGAAATACTGGAGCATGCATAACTTACCATGAAAAACCCAAAAATATAAAGTTTTCCTTCAGCAAGTGTCCCAAACAAAAGCGAGCGCGTCGACGCGCTACTCGTATAGCTGAAAAATCTGTTTTGAGACCAAAATATTTCAAAATGACAAAAATTTCTCCGAATTTGCTCAAATTCGGAGCGAAGACCCTCCATCATGTATCATGCCCAGCCAACGAAGCCTCGGCCAAAATCCGGAGTGGATCAGGCCTTTTCCGCCGTTTTAGTGCTCTCCTGGTGCATGCAGTTCCTGTGGTGAAAACACTGTCTCGGTTGTATGTGTCGGTCTCTATCATGGTGTCACAATGTGTATGAAAGTATGTTGATATGGTTATGATGAAAACAAGAGTTTGGTGTATGCTCCAATGTCAGATGTGTCACATATATGTCAAGGTGCTATAGGAAATATCACAATGGGAAAAGGACTGTCACAAGGAGTTTGAATGGAAAATAGCCACTCCTTGACTACATGAGGATTTGACAAGTGAATAGGAATGAGTGTAGTGTAGTGTAGGTCAATAGAAATAGCCCTTGCAGTGTTTGAAAATTTCAATGGAGGATGTGGACAAGTGAAAATGGGACTATGTCATAACATGAATGATGAATAGTGTGAAAATGACAATGGCAATAACAATGAGAGCAGTGATGTAATGGCAAAGAGAGAGCGTGAGGCTGAGGTAAATGATGAGCAGGGACACCACTGACAGTAGATGCATGAGAATATATATCAACCACACTAGTTTGCAAACCCCCACACAATCACTCATATTTGTTTCAAAACCCCAAGAAGTGAATTTGGAAATAAACATAGGGTTTACATTTCTCCACATCAAACATTTGTTTCTCCACTTGGTCCTAGCCATAATCATGTCAAACTTCTTGAAAGCATAAATAACTTACTTGCAAACGTTAGAGCAATTTTGTATGAATACGGGCAGAAAGGCTCGGGCTGAAAAATTCAGCTCTGAGGTTATATAGTAAGCGCGTCGGATTTAAACCAAGCACCGATTAACATATTTGCTTGAAAAATTTAAACTATCTGATAGCGCCTCCTGCTTGAAGTAAACGCTTGACCCAACACACAATTTGGCTTCAAAACTCATTTTTCCTTCCTTGATGTCTTGGCCTTTGCTGATGTTAAAACATGGAAAAACCAAACCATTTGATATTGAAAATGGCAAAAAAAATTTTGTATTCGGCCCAATGAAGTAAGCAGCACTTTTGCTGTAGTAGCTACATAGTGCATTTTGCAGGAGGCTTTTGGAGGCCTTCCCAGTGTCCAAATTGAGCATGTGATAGCTTGTTGAAAATCTCTTGGAGTCGAATTTCCAACCCAAGTGGAATTTTGCAATTTGGAGTTCATTTACCATGTCAAAAGTCAAATCTCCCAACACTACTTCCTGCAGGTGCATCAATTCTCCTAAGGCAACGGTATTCTTGAAATTTCTCCAAAAAAATTATACCTGTGTAAAAATTGAAGGAGTTTTTTCTTCCTTGGCATGTTGTGTACAAAAACCTCTCTCAGTTTTCCAAAATTCATCTTTTATTGCTCTGAAACATCATTTGAGTGAAACCTATCCCGATGTGTGAAACAAGGGATTTGTCGAAATGAAGCGAAATGAAGGGGATAAGGGGCTTCTAAATTCTTGGAGAAATTTTGGGAAGTAGGGAGGGATGTTAGGAAGCAGGGGAAAGTGGAATCTCAGAGATTGAATGAGGGGAAGGGGTCCAAAAGGGCAAAACACAGGCCTAGCCTAGAAAATTGCCAAGTTGTGGCAAGAAACTAGGGTTTGTGGAAAAATGAGGAATTTGGGGGATCTCGGTGATGGGAAGTGTTTAATAAGGTACATTAATGATAGGGGAAGGTGTATGAACATTAGGATACAAGTTTTTCTAATGATTTGACCATCCAAGAGAAATTACCTCCAAAACCCTAGGAGAGGGAAATGGACCTTACGTAGGCACAACTGAAGCATGAACAAGATGTAAAATGACTCTTTGGAACCTGACATGATGATGAAAACCCTCTGAATGATGGTACACTCAGCTGAATGGTGACATGGACTGACATTTGGACAACTTTGGAAGGAGTGAAAGCAAACCCTAGACCTAATGCCTAGTGACCAAATTTTGCTTGAAGACTCATTGAAATGACAAAATTTGACCTTGACACTTTAATATCATTTTGTAAGAGCATGTTTGATCACTGGAGGAAGGCTGCAAAGGCTGAAACTAACATTGGCTCCAATGGGGATGGTAGCTCCTGCTTCTTGGAGGTGCCAAGAACTACAGATCTTTGGGAGAGCAGACAGTGCCTCCATCCATTGGGCGATGGAATCATTATTTCGACAAACCACACAAGATTTGACTCATTTATTGATTGAAACTTTGACTGAAAAGACTGAAAACTGACTCGACAAATGACTCAACATAACTAAGAACTGAACTTAAAACTTAAAACTTGGTGGCAGTACATAACCGCCTGTGTTTCTTACAAGACAATAGCCATCAAACTATATCATAATGCCAATGTAACCAATCAAGCAGATGCCTTCTTGATTGATTCTCCCGATCAGATCTCCTAGTCAACAATACAAACTGATAACTGGGCATCCAAAAACATAGCTGACCATGATCTCCTTCATCACTGAACACTGCAATAATCACTTTCACTGCTGACTGTAACAAATCTGCCATTGGATCCTGAAAAACATGAAGATTTACCTCCTGCTGAAAGAACAAGGTGTCCTTTGTTTCAAATTCTGATTTTCCTTCATCATGTACTTCAGTAAAAATATGTTCCTGGGCTTCAAAAAACTATGAACAGGTAGATGAGCAAATCTCTTCTTGAGAAAACATTTCAAAACATGAGACATATGAAGAAACTGAAAGGCAATCCAGAATGTTTTGATCTTTTGTACTCTGAAAATATGATAGGTCATCTTCATATGATAGGACAGCCGGATTTTTATTACAGTCATCAATCATAAGGAAAGAAACTTCAGCTGATTCTTGATGCTCAAACATGACATTTCTATCATCTACCATAACTTCATCAAGAGAAAAATTTTCACTTACTTGAACGAAGATCTCATCTCGTTGTTCATGAACTGACTGAATTACCTCCTCATGCAGGCTGTGTTCTAATGAACTGAAAACATTTGAATAAAAAACTCTGTCTATGATCCCAACAGTAAAATTCTCCTTGATGGGTTTCAGCACAAGATATGCTTGGTCATCACAATCTGAATGTAGATCTGAAATAGCTGGCTGGTCATTATCACAATCTGAAACTGAAACTTGAGTTCCCGGCATGCTGTCTTCTTCTATGGGCAGATCTGAAATGACACTTTCTCTTTCATCACTTTCAACCATATGACAATCTTCAACCTGCTGATCTATAAAGCTGCTTACAAGACTGTCATCCTTTTCAGAAAAGGAAGAAGTTTCACCATCACCTTCTTGACCATGTGCACACTGCAGATCTTCGTTAACTTGAGCTGGAACATGACTTTTCAATAGCTGATCTATCTCATCTTCAGACAGAGGAGATAATACCCTTTGTTTTCTTTGGCTCAAACAGTGATTGTCTTCATTGATTTCAAGTGAAGGAGTGTACTGATTTTCCTCATACTGCTGATCCATTTCATGTAATTCTGGTTGACTGTTAAGATTCAAAATTGCTTCATTTTCCACCGTACTAAGATCTTGATCCTGCTGCAAATTTTCATAATCATCTTTATGCTGCTGAAATGGGTTTTCATACAATGCTTCCATGATCTCATCATCCATGAAATTATCATCTTCATAATATTTCTCAAGGCTTTCAATAAAAGTAGAAGCATGTTTGCAACAGTCATGAACTAAATTTAATGATGGATAAGATACTTGATATCTTTCAATGAACAGGGCATGAAAATCCTTTAAACAATAAATACAGGCCATCAACAAATTTTCATACCAAGATTGGGCTTCACCTTCCAGTGTGGCCAGGAATATCTTCATCAAGAAATCTTCAGGAAAATCAACCTTCAACTTGCGAATATGCATGTGAAATCTAACCAGATGTAAAGCAGCATCTTTCTTACCATCATCGTTAAACGTAGGCAGATTCCTCGACCAATCTACCTTGGGCATCTTATTCGGAAAACCTGGGATGTGATCTCGGCTCATGGGAGCATATCTTCTCGTGATTCAGTCCATCTTGAAAATCTCACAGCTACTGATCTCCCTGCAGTGAAGTCACCATGAAGCATCGATTTCTGGATTTGTTCAGTGAATGAAGTCGCCAAGTGAATGATTTCAGCTTTGCAGTGTCTGATCGTTGTTCACCATCAACCATCAGATCTGAACTTGATACATGTACTGGGGCAATTTACAAGTTAAATGCTATGATTACAGGTTAAACCGGAGATCGACTGAAGCAGCGTTTATCTACTTCGCTGATGCATAGCAACAGCGTTTCGAAGGCTACCTGGCATGACTTCAGACTTCATCTATAACAAGCAAACGTTTTGAGTTTTTCCCTAGTATGGTCGCCACTATGTTAGCGCTCAAATCTACCTTAGGCTGAAATAAGGTAAAACTCAAGGCTACATCAAACCACGCTCAGCCTCGTAGCTAGCCCTACGAGGACAGGAGAGGGCTCTCTCCGGGTCTATCTCAGCAAAAGGTCTTCAAAGGGGCTGAGATGACTTATAACAAATACTGATTTTAGGCTAGTAAAGAGATAGGAAAGTTTGATTTTGATTTTTTGGGTTTTTGTTGAAAAAATGGGAAAAACAATTTTGGGTCCGGGGATAAGGCCAGATCTTTGCAGAATTCGAGTTGGGGCGAGGTAGGCAATAGTCTTGATGCTTTTGATCGAGTATATGGATGGATCAGAAAGACAAGGAGCTGAAAAGGGCAAGGATGAACATGGATCCTTTTCAAACAGGCGAAAACATACAAAACTAAATGAATTCAAAGGCAGAGCACTGTAAACAATGGTTTCAACCTCATCTACTCATTCATTTAGTTTCAGAAGCATAAGAAGGGATGGCATACATTAAACATGAAATAACTTACAATAAACTGAGAGAAAACACCATCAAGAACTGAAAGCCACAAGAATCCCAACAGGTGCTGCAAAACCTCTGATCTTTCCTTAGCCAAAATATGAAAAATATGTACAATGGTATGCCAAAAGTTTCCCAAGAGTCCAACCTATCCAACCCCTGAAAAGGATTGAGAAATTACATCATATAGAGCATACTAACCCCTTCCCACACCTCTAGGGGTCGAATTCCTCCTTCTAGGAGCAGGTCCAACAAATTCTAAACAAGGAACTAGAATCTAGGCATCTAAACAACTTGCCTCTAAAAGGGAGGAAACTGATTCTTACATTTGATTTTTACTTTTTTAGGAGTGAATCATCTAGAATAGGTAAAAAGGAGTCCAAGTTACATGCCAAACATAAATTTACATCATGATAACTCAAAAATTTCATCCACAAGAAAAACTGGTCCAACTGGCCGAATTCCTGAGCTGGAAAGTGAAAAATTGACCAAAAATCTATATGGGTAGCGCCCCTGAGCTATATGAGTAGCGTGCCTTTCAGCCTGATTTTGGAGCACTTCCTGGCATCCAAATTGAGCTCATGATAGCTCGTTGGAAAGCCCTGGATGTTGGCTATCCAACCCAAGTGGAATTTCCAAATTTGGAGCTCATTTTCCCCTCCAAAACTTCATTCTCCCAGAAGTACTTCCTGCTGGTGCAAAAGGTGGCAGCAAGGTGGTTTTCATGGTGTTTTTGGGCCTTTTGGTCATCCAGAACTTGATGAAATGCTTCGGAAATACTTGAGCATGCATAACTTACCATGAAAAACCCAGAAATATAAATTTTTCCTTCAGCAAGTGTCCCAAAAAAAAGCGAGCACATCGAGGCGCTACTCGTATAGCTGAAAAACCTGTTTTGAGGCATAAAAAATCACAATTGACAAAATTTTCTCCAAATTTGCTCAAATTCGGAGCGAAGACCCTCCATTAAATATCATGCCCAGCCAACGAAGCCTCGGCCAAAATCTGAAGTGGATCAGGCCTCTTTCTCCGTTTCAGTATCCTCCTGGTGCATGCAGTTTCAGTAGTGAAAACACTGTCTCTGTTGTGATGTGTCGGTCTCTGTCATGGTGTCACAATGGGTATGAAAAGTATGCTGATATGGTTATGATGAAAAAAATAGTTTGGTGTATGCACCAATGTTAGATGTGTCACATATATGTCAAGGTGCTATAGGAAATATCACAATGGGAAAAGGACTGTCACAAGGAGTTTGAATGGAAAATAGCCACTCCTTGACTACATGGGGATTTGACACATGAATAGGAATGAGTGTAGTGTAGTGTAGGTCAATAGAAATAGCCCTTGCAATGTTTGAAAATGTCAATTGGAGGATGTGGACAAGTGAAAATGGGACTATGTCATAACATGAATGATGAATAGTGTTAAAATGACAATGGCAATAATAATGATAGCAGTGATGTAATGGCAAAGAAAGGGCGTGAGGATGAGGTAAATAATGAGCAGAGACACCACTGACAGTAGATGCATGAGCATATATATCAACCACACTAGTTTGCAAACCCTCACGCAATCACTATCATTTGCTTCAAAACCCTTAAGAAATGAATTTGGAAATTAACATAGGGTTCACTTTTCTCCACATCAAACATTTGTTTCTCCACTTTCAAAACACCATAATCATGTCCAAAATTCACTGAGAAAATGTAAATAACCTACTTGCAAGCAGTTGGAGGCAATTTGGCATGAATCTGGACGAAGGAGCGAAAATTTCTGGCTCTGAAATTATATGAGTAGCGCGTCACCCAACGAGTAGCGCCAGTGTAATTTTACACTGAAAAATTTCGCTATACGAGTAGCGCCTCACCCAACGAGTAGTGCGCCAGCCCAACACACAATTTGGCTTCAAAACTCATTTTTTCACTTCCTTGATGTGTCTTGGCCTTTGCTGATGTTAAAACATGGAAAAACCAAGCAAATTTGATATTGAAGAGAAATGGCAAAACAATTTTGTGTTCTGGCCCAATGAGTAGCGCGCACTTTTATATGAGTAGTGCGCTACATAGTGCATTTTTCAGGAGGCTGTTGGAGGCCTTCCCTATGTCCAAATTAGGCGTGTGATAGCTCGTTGGAAAGCTGATGGAGTCTAATTTCCAACAAAAGTGGAATTTTTCAATTTGGAGTTCATTTAATCTCCCAACACTACTTCCTGCAGGTGCATCAATTCTCCTGAGGCAATGGTATTCTTGACATTTCTCAAAAACCATTATACCTGTGTAAAAATTGAAGGATTTTTTTCTTCCTGGGAATGTTGTGTACAAAAACCTCTCTCATTTTTCCAAAATTCATCTTTTATTGCTCTGAAACATCATTTGAGTGAAACCGATCCCGATGTGTGAAACAAGGGATTTTGTCGAAATGAAGCAAAATGAAGGGGATAAGGGACTTCTAAATTCTTGGGGAAATTTTTGGGAGTAGGGAGGGATGTTAGGAAGTAGGGGAAAGTGGAATCTTAGAGATTGAGTGAGGGGAAGGGGTCCAAAAGGGAAAAACACAGGCCTAACCTAGAAAATTGCCAAGTTGTGGCAAGAAACTAGGGTTTATGCGAAAATGAGGAATTTGGGGGATCTCAGTGATGGGAAGTATTTAATAAGGTACATTAAGGATAGGGGAAGGTGTATGAACATCAGGATACAAGTTTTGCTGATGATTTGACTTACAATATTTCTAAACCCTGGAGAAATGGACCTTACGTGAAGCCTGGTAAGAAGCATGAACAAGATGTAAATGACTCTTGGAACACATTTATAGTGACACTCACCTGAACATGATGGTACCTTGGTACACTCAGCTGAATGGTGACATGGACTGACATTTGGACAACTTTGGAAGGAGTGAAAGCAAACCCTATACCTAATGCCTAGTGACCAAATTTTGCTTGAAGACTCATTGAAATGACAAAATTTGACCTTGACACTTTAAGATCATTTTGTAAGAGCATGTTTGATCATTGGAGGAAGGCTGCAAAGGCTGAAACTAACAGGTCCAACCTACCGTTTGTGTGGCCTGACTTCCTCTATGATTCCTGGTGGCCTCAATTTTGAAGAGTATCTGTTGGCTGTTCAGTAGTAGAGCTCTCAGGGTTTTCGACCACCCCAACATCCTATTGACACTCCTCATCACTATGATGCTATCGGTAACCCTGTTTATGCATTTCCTATGCCACATCGATACGATGAGTGCAATTATCCTATATATGATCCTTATCAGATCGTTTCTCAGCTTGGACTGACTATACTGGTACAACCCTCAGGCTTATAGGGACAACCTTATGGTCCACAAGGCCAACCTTTACAAGGTCAACCTTCGGTTCAACAAGGACAACCCTACGGTCCTTCCGGTCAACCGCAGTATCAACCAGGAGCATCCTATATTCCTAGGGGGGAAATGTATCCATCACAGGGAAAACCTTTTGTACAACAACAACAGCCGTATGTGCAGTATGGCCAAAACTTCACGTAGCAAGGATAACCCTACGGTCCTGCTCCGGGTCAACTTGGTTATCAGGGGCCACCTAGTTCGTCACAGCCATCAGGCCAACCCCTTCCATAAGGACAACCTGGTGGCCCTCAGTATTTAGTCCACCCTGCTCTGTAGGGACAACCAGCTCAACAGTTGGTTCAACCCACTCAACAGTTAGCTCAATCTGTCCAATAACCCGTTAGACCCGCTCAATAGCCAGTTCAACCTGTTCATTCGACTTAGCAAGGTCCTTCTGCCCAGCAGCCCACTCAGCCTACTCAGCAGGGTTCTACTACTCAACCCCAAGGCACATATTACCCTTCTCACGGTTAATATCAACCAGTGTATAGTACGCCCCAAGGTTTCACTTATTACCCTCAAAATTCATCTCAGTTGGTGTATAATCAACCTCAAGGCCATGCTTACATTCCGCAACATAATCCATATGTTTCTCAGCAGGGACCTCAATGGTATTCTTAGAATCAGTATCCTGGTCCTCAACCCCAGTATCAACAGAATTATCTAGCTTATAACCCCTATGGTCAGAATCCTTCGGGACAAAACATATGGGGGCAGAACTTCTCTTAGACTTGGCGGAATGTGAACACGGGTCTTTATCAGAGACCTCCAATGCCTTTTAATCCTCAATTACCGTTTCTCTCTACGTTGGAGTTACCGGATGTGTCAAAGTTAACGAACGATCCAATTCTTCATAACCCATATTGGCCTCCGGTTCTGACTAATATTTCTGGTGATTGTCCTAAGTTTGAGGGAAATTCCGGAGAAGACCCCCAAGCGCATGTTATGACTTACCATTTGTGGTGTTCCTCTAACTCTTGGTTTGACAATTCCATCTGACTCCGTATTTTCCAACGGACTCTTACTGGTACCACTGTAAAGTGGTACATTGAGCTATCCTGTGGCATCTTTCAAGACTCCAACTCTTTGGCCATGGCATTCCTTACGCACTTTTAGTTATCAGTTCACTATGAGATCGGGACGCACTTCCTCACCTCATTGAAACAAGACTGAGATACTCATATCTCAGACCAAATTCATGAGTGGAGGTGCTGTCGTCGCCTGATCAAGTTTGAGATTCCTGATCAGCTTCTAACTGATTGGTTCACTACCTCATTTTTCAATTAGATTTCCAAAGACATAGCTATGGGGGCATGTGTAACCAAGGAATAGGCCATTACTCGTGCTCAGTACCTTGATCTTGTGTACTCTCAGTCTGGCACATTGTATAATATTTTTCCTGATGCCCCATGACCTAGAACTTCTAAAGCACCAATGACTCCTTTCGTCAACGGTATAATTGGTTTCGTGTCTCAAACTTCTCGTAAGTCTTCTCCTTCTAATCCTGGGAAGAAAAAATCCAATCCTTCCAATGATGCTACTTCTTAGCCTACCTCAAATCCTGGTAAAACCTCATAAGTCAATGTCATTCAGTCCAATCCAGCGGATAAAAATTCTAAAGGGAAGAAGAAGGGTAAAATTAAGGCCAAAGCCGATACCCCAAAACTATATTCGTCCTAGTCTCATGCCGATGATGGTTCACAGCGCAAGCTGAAGTACCCTTGTTTGATCTGTGACGAAGAGCACTACACCAAGGACTGTCCTCGACGAGAAAAAGTAAGTAGATTTCTCAAAGGCACCCAGGGAACTACAACTATTCTTAAAGAACCTTTTCCATCTCAGCAGACCCAGATGGTAGAGCAACCCCAGTCCTCTGCCCCATTTGGCTTTTAGGTGTTCATGATGCACGATTTTGTGCCCATCTCCATTACCACTCGATCGAAGGATTATATTGAATCACTTCAGACGGAGGGGAAGGAGATCGCCGATGGTCCTCCTCCTCCACCTGTTTCTAGCCCTCTTCAAATTGAAAGGCCCAGTACATAGCCCGTTGTACGACCACCTCCCAGAGGTGTACTCTACATGTCTTCTTACAATTCAAATGCCCGTGCTGCTCAACATTACAGTATTGTTGAGGATTTGGCCTAGGCACCATCTGCAATGTCTTCCCTAGAAGTACTTCATAGTTGTCTGTCTCAACGGAAAGCTTTATTATCTGTGATTGGTGGCGTTGATCCTGCTGATACTAGCCTTCTTTCTTTCGATTTAGAGAATTTTTTTCCACGATTACCGCATCAAATTGCGCTCATTATACAGGTTTTCATTAATGGCCTCGATATTCATCGAACAATTGTGGACGAAGATGCGTGCATGTGCATCATGTCATCTTCTTGCTGAAAAGCCACTGGTTCTTCGGCCTTGAATTCATCGCCAAATGCCCTTGAATCATTTTATGGAAGGGAATCAAAACCTTTAGGTGTTCTTGCTAGTTTACCGATAACTTTGAAAGGGAAGATGGTCAATGTCGAGGTAGAAGTAGTTGATGCCAAACTCAATTACAATATTCTACTCGGTCGCAGTTGGACTCATGCTATGTTGTGCATTCCATCCACTCTCTTTCGTGTCTTGAAATTCCTGCACAAAGGAAATATTGTTACTATTGATCAATTGTCGTTCTTCACTTCTTCTTCCGAGAACAATGTTCTGTATGTGGATAAGATTCCTACTCCCTATGAGAGAGTTGGGTCGGGTCTCTTCAAATATCCTCCTCTTCCTCTGCCTAAAACTGTTCAGATCAATATGATCTCTAGGTCTGATGACCCATGGATCGTCCCTTCACCTGAGCAAGTCGATTCTTTTGGAGATTCGATGCCTTTAAGTCCGATTGAAATTTATTATTGTGAACTTCTAGTGGCTTCGGATCCTCCACCCTCTGATCATGCTCCTTTGAGCATGTCTCTCGACGCTTATTCTCAATCCCCTTGGCTTGGCGATTCAGATTCATGCGATCCCTCGCAAGAGATATTTCCTTCTGATGAAGCCATCGTGGAAACCATGTCTCTCGAGGATTTGTCGTGGGATGATGGCCATCATCGTTCCTCGTTCATGCCTGGCCTCGGGGCCATGTCTCCATGTCTTGAGAGGTTCGCATCTCAGGTCCCTTCTCCTCTACTTCAAACGCCTATTTTAATACATGAAGTCTTTACGGAGGGTAACTTGAGCAAGATTACACAAACAATGCCTATTTACATTTCTGTCAAACCTGGAATTTTCGAGAACATCCATCTTGGGGTCACCTGTTCTTGGGAAGAGGTTTAGGTGTATACTAGCCTTTTCCGCAAGTTCCGCGACGTCTTTGCATGCTCCTATGAAGAGATGCCCGGCATCGATCCTAGTATCGTGGTGCATGAGATCCCTACTTACCCTGGTTTGAAGCCTGTTCGTGAGCGCCTTCGTCTTGTGCACCCTCAAAAGGTTGCCACCATTAAAGGTGAAGTTGAAAAACTTCTCAACGCTGGTTTCATTTATCGGATTCCTTTGACAGAATGGGTATCCAAAATTGTCCCTGTAGATAAGAAATAGTGTACCATTCGTGTCTGTGTTGATTACTGTGATATCAACTGGGCCTGTCCTAAGGATAATTATCCAACTCCTTTTATCGATCAGATCATATATGACTATGTTGGGAGTGAGATTTTTTCACTTATGGATGGCTTTTCTGGTTATAACCAGATTAACATCCTCCCGACTGATCAACATAAGACGTCCTTCATTTGTCCTTGGGGTACTTTCGCATATAAAAAGCTTCCTTTCGGCTTGAAAAATGTTGGAGGCACTTTTCAGCGAGCAATGTCATATGCTTTTCACGATATTAAGCACATCGTTCATCCTTATCTGGATGACCTCCCGGTTCATTCAGCTAAGCGTAAGGACCATCCTGACCATTGTCGTCGGATTTTTCTTCGTTGTCGACACTATAACATCTGGTTAAATCCACACAAATGCGTCTTCTGTGTCGATTCTGGTAGAATTATAGGGTTTATCGTGTCCAAAGACGACACTCGCCTGGATCCTCTCAAGGTTGAGGCTATTATCAATCTCCCCTCTCCATCTTCATTACATCAGCTGCAGAGTCTGCAAGGAAAGGCTATTTTTTACGACGCTTTATCCCTAACTATGCCGAAGTAGCTAAAGGATTTACGTGATTATTAAAATAGGGTGTCCCATTCCTCTAGGATGAGATTGCTCAGAAATATTTCGACACATTGAGGACATTTCTTGTCAACGCTCCTCTTTTGCGTCCTCCCAATTATCATCGCGATTTTTCCCTCTATTTAGTTGCTGCTTTCAGCACTATTGCCATGGTTTTGGTTCAAGAGGATGATGATGGTGACGAGCATGTTATTTACTACCTCTCTCGTAACCTTCTCGATACTAAAACGTGCTATGCCCATGTTGAGAAGTTAGCGTTAGCTGCGGTTCAAGCAGTTCAACGTTTTCATCATTATATCCTGTTGCATATTGTGACTGTGATTTCTGAATGCAACCCCATGACTTACATATTGTCTCGACAATTGCTTGGGGGAAAATACTCGAAGTGTATTGTTATCCTCCAAGAGTTTGATTTGGAGTTTACTATGGCCAAGTCGAAGAATTCATTAGTCTTTGTTGATTTGACCTGCTCTCTGCCTTATGACTCTACTCCATCTGGATCTGAAGAACACATTCTAGACGACACACTTTTTCTGATCTCCACCCTCGATCCTTAGTACGGTGATATCATCGTATATCTTCAGACTTCTACTTTTAGATTTGAGTTGACGAAGGATGCTCGCCGATGGATCCGTCATCAGTCACAACCTTATCCTATAGCCGAAGATACGCTCTACCGTGTCGGAGTAGATTCCATTCTCCATCGGTATTTGACCCTCGAGGAAGTTTAAAAGGTTTTGAATGATTTCCACAGTGGCGCCTGTGGCAGTCACATGTCTGGTTATGCCATTGTACAAAAGATTCTTCGTGCTGGTTATTTTTTGCGCTCCATCTATAAGGATTGCATTATTTTTGTTCGTAAATGTCATGATTGCCAGATTTACCCACACAAAATGTGCACGCCAACTACACATATCCATCCTGTCATTACCGTTGGTCCATTTGCGAAGTGGGGCATCGATTTTATGATGTGTAACCCTCACTCGGCCGGGGGGCATGCTTATATTATCGAAGCTGTTGACTACTTCACCAAATGGGCCAAAGAAATGCCTACACTTGCCACTGACGGTAAGACAACAACGCAATTCATGTTAAATCACATGATTTCTAGGTTTGGTCTCCCTCAAGCCATCGTTATCGATCATCGTTCCCATTTTCGGCATTATATGGTGGTAGAATTGACTTCTAATTTGGGCTTGCATCATGACAGCTCAACACCATACTATCCGCAGGCCAATGGCCAGGTTGAGGTTGTGAACAAAGTTCTAGTTACTTCGCTTCAACGTACAATTGGGATCCACAAATCCAATTGGCATCTCATGTTATTTTCAGCTCTCTGGGCATAGCAAACCCTAGTCAAGGATGCGACCGGATTCACTCCATTCCAGCTTGTTTATGGTCTGGAAACCACCCTTCCGATTGAATGTGAAATACCTTCGCTCAAAATATCTATTGAATTACTGCCCAACACTTCACCTGAAGAAGAGCATATTCTCTACTTAGAAAGGCTAGATGAAACTCGCCGCTTTTCTACTTTGGTCATCAAGGCATAGAAAAAGCGGGTCAAAGCCCATTTTGATCAATCAGTTTCTCCTCGTTCCTTTGTAGAAGGAGGCCTCGTCCTCCTATATGACCAAGCCCACGATAAGTTGGGGGCAGGAAAATTTCAACCCATGTGGCATGGGCCTTAAATCATTAAACACATTTTGAAAAACGGGGCCTATGAGCTCATTGATTACAAAGGTCATCCTTTAGATCAGCCCATAAATGGGTTGTATCTCAAAAAGTATTATGTATGAGTCATTCGTGCATGTTTTATGTACATAGATGTTCTTTTCATTGTTGTACATTTTTTTTGGCTTGGTGTGCTTTGAGAGCTTGTTCTTGCTTATTGGGTCGTTGCTTGTTGTGCAGATGTTTATTACTCCTTATGTTGATTTCGCAGATGGTGCTTCCTACTGTACCCGAAACTTGTCTTCAGCAAACTGGGTGATTTATGATCCTGTTGGTGACTTGATAGACCTGCAAGGTATTTGTGTAGGACGAACTACAAACAATGTCATTGAATATAGTGCTGTCATTGAACTATTAACCGAGGCAATTACCCTCGACATTAGTGCATTGGTTATAAATCTAGACTCACAGCTTGTTGTTCTCCAGCTTAATGGGCATTATTCCATTAGAAACCCACACATTTTAAGGTTATATTTACGTATTCGTTTGCTAGAACGACATTTTGATTATATCACATATCAACATATTTCTAGACAAATGAATACATTAACTGATATAGTGGCTAACATTGTATTATATAGACATTTGCGTAATTTTTAAAAACATCATCACATGTAAAAGATCCATGTAGGAAGATAGATGTATATATATATGTCGGATGTTTGCATCAATGTGCATCATAAGTTCAAAAAATATATGTGTCTCTATTACATCCTGAGACATTGTGTCTCTCAAAATATGCAAAAATAAAAGCCTAGGCATCTAATCGGCATGATGATCATGATAGCATGCCATTGCCCAAACCAGCTGCCTCAGCAAGAGGTGGACTTGGTTTGACACCCCTACAATATGTCTTTGATATGCACGAGGAAAATCATCGAAACGCGCATAGTCTGGGACCCCACGAGTAATTCCCTCCAAGTTGTGCACGATCTCCTCCTCCTCACCTTGAGGGGCAGCATCAAAATCACGAGGTATACACCTCGCTATCGGAGACATCCTTGCAAGTCTTTTTGGGCCTACATCTGCAAATGAATGGATAAAGTGTCATAACATACATACCAAAAAAAAAAAAAAAAATCGTAACACTCATAAAAATTAAAAAATGAGTCTTACCCAAATCTTCATCCCAATCCTCTCCTTCTGGGAGTGGGAGGTCTGGATCACCAGTGAAATCTCTACCTGAGTAGGGCCAATCCTCCACGAAAATCAAATGTCGGTGGAGCCAATCAAATAACTCTGGTCTCCAAGACATCTGTCGATTGCCCCCCTGCCCTTGGCATCAGAGCCGCCCATCGGGCCATCCATGGCTCCATCGTTGGTGGAGTCGAGACTATAATCTCCTGACGTTGAAAGATTGGTAGTTGTTATAGGAAGAACGATACCAGGATAGACCCATAACTGAATTGTTTCAACTTGGTCTTCTTGCACTTTGTTAGCTGGAATTTCATGTTGATTGTCACGGCCTTTGCCCAGTTGTAGATGGTCGGTGTCAAGCAGTCTACGGCAAGAAGGAGTTGTGTCTTTGTTGCCTCGTGTGGTGCTTAAGATCCTGCAGCTCGTGTGATGGTGTGTAGCAGTACTTTTAGTGCCAAGTATGGGATAGTTTGGATATCCACTTTCCCACTTCCTGACCCCTTCCATTCTCCTGGACATACCCTTTCAATCACTATGTACATATTCTCCATGCAAGGCTGGGTGCCGGTTAGGATTGGTGCTACTCCCCTCCGTGATAGTCCTGTTATAAAATAGACATCAGAAACATTGATATCGAGTTCTTGATCTCGAAGGATGAACTTTTCTTGATCCTCATCCCATATGCTGATCAAATACTGTAGCAGCTCCAGTTGAGCTCGAAGACACGGTGTCAGGAAGAATTTCTTCAGTGCACAATCTCTCATAGCTTCCATGCATCTCTCGTTTTCCATGGCAAGCTCATCTTCTTCGCTGTGTTCCCGTTCCTTCCACTTGATCACCATTTTGTCACTCTTTCACCTGCAAACATGTTCACATGGACATTATTGGCCAAATCAAATGCTGAAATTCATGAAATTTGAAGTTGCTTGCTTGCATTATGAAGCTTTAGAGGGTCAGCACCGTTGGCGCGCCCTAGTTCAAAAAATCAGGTGGTTGGCGCAAGTCCGTGCCCGAAACCCGCGCCGACCGCCGTGCCCTAAATTTCACAATTTCCCCCCTCAGAAATCAAGTTGAAGGTTGCAGGTAATGAAAGAATGTTTAAAATGTAGGGAAGGATTTCGGCTCTTACCTGGAACTGACGAATCCAAGATCGGTCCATTGGATTGCCCGCTATTGTCGCTGCAAAAACGCAATGTAAAATGGGTCACTATTGCTCCACAAGAGGTAAAAGTGAAAATTAATTATTTTTACAATTTTTGGCATTTTATAACTTTTCAAAACCCTAATTAGGTTTTAAGACATGTTTTTCGATTATTACATCATGATTTTTCGAGAAATGGGTTTTACGTTTATTTTCTTATGCAACAACAAGTCTTTAATGCAATAGTGATGAAGTCATGAGTTATGTTTTATACTTTTTCAGACTCAGTAAAAACACGAAAAAGTCACTACTAGAGTCATCTTTCAGCTCTTTTCTGACTCTCTAAAACTGAAAAGATTGCCTAGATTCTTGTTGTTTTGAGTTCGTTAAATGGCTGCAAAGACTACAAGGAAAAGATTCTCTAGCGGATGTTTTTGAGGAACCCCACAATAAAATACCCCATACATCCATTTCTAGCAGAGGTTACTAGAGGAGATTGGCAGGCGGAGGGTTTTGTAGATGTTTTCCCCTCGGTGCGCTTATCATTAAAAGTCGCCTTGGTCCTTTGGAATACCTAAAGCACCGTTGCGCATAAAAACATTGGCACACCAGACATCGTGCACTCCGTACACACTAGCCCAATGCGTCGTATTATTCTATAGCATCGGTGCATCACAACTCTTTGGTGCTAGCGCATTATAAAATATCGTGCCAAAATTTAAACCGCCCAGTGCAGTAGAAAGACACTGCACCGGTGCATTATAAGACAATGCGCCAAAACACAAACCGACCGGTGCATTTGTAAGAAACAGAACCGGGGCATCGACAAACCACGTGCACCAGTAAAGGGTTAAATTTAAAAAAAAAAAAAAAAAAAACGGCAAAAAACCCAGATTTTTCATTTTTCCAGTGCTCCTGAGCTTTCAATTGCCAGTGTGCACTCTACTATAGAACACACTGGTGCACACAAAACATTGGCACACCAGACATCGTGCATGACATACACACCTGTCTAGGGCGTACAATTATGGTAACGCACCGGTGCTTCACTACTCTTCCACACCGGTGCATCATAAAACACCGCGCTAAAACAGAAACATGTTGGTGCGTTCTTATACAAGAAAAACGGTGCACCTATAAAACTCACGCATCGGAATGGTGTCAAATAAAAAAAAATTAAGGCCAAAAAACTGGTGCTTTACGACTATTCTGTACCAATGCTTTATGAATATTCCGCCCTGTTGCATCATCAAAACATCGCCTCAAAACTGAAACATCCCGGTGCGGTGTTAAGGAACTGCCCCGGTGCATTATAAACAACGCGCCAAATCTGAAACCGCTCAGTGTGGTTGTGAGTAAGCATACCGATGCGCCTATAAAACCCCGCACACTAGAACAGGGTCAAATTAAAAAAAAAATTACGGCCAAAAAATCGCATATTTTCACTTTCCTCAGTGCTCCAAAGTTCTCAAGCACCGGTGACATTTCCCATTCTCTGAGCCACCCTGACATCGGTGCTCTCACTGCACCCATTACACGCATTGTTGCTCTACATTAGCCACCAATCTCCAGCTTGCATTTTGAAAAATGGTGGGAAAATTTTCTTTTGCAAATTTTACAGCCAATATGCCTCCTCGACGGCGAAATGTATAGTTATTTTTCTAGTTTTTCCATAATTAAGCCTTTTAGCGGATTAGAATTTGAAATAACCATTAAAAAAGAAAAAGAAAAAAATTGTCGCGTGGTGCGCCTGAGCCGTTCGGCGCGCACCAGATAGTGGTTCTGCCTGTAAAATTTACAGGCCACACCGCCACCGGTGCTAACATTATCCGCACCGTTTTCGAGGCTGTACCGAAAGGTGCCTGCATAATTTTAAATTTAAAAAAAAAAAAAAATGCGGTGCGCTCATTTAGCTAGGTGCATCGTTGACCAAGGGAATCCTAGTGTAGTGCGTTGACTGAATTATCCGCCCCGGTGTATGTCAGCGCACCGCATTTTTCATTCCGAGAGGGTTAACGGTGCGATCGGGTAAAAGACCACACCGTCGACTATGTAATTGACATGAAGTCGGTGCGCTGACACGACTATATGCTCCGGGGTGTATATTTCATTCAGCACATCGCTATTCTGAACTAAGATATAGTCAACGGTGCCTGAAAAATAAACATCTGCACCGTGGTCGGTGCGTTTTATTTCATTAGGGGCACCGGTACTGGGGCGCTACAAACTTAAGCCGCACCGCCACTGGTGCGTGACTGTATTTGTGGTGCATTGACTGGTCTGTTTTTTTTTTTCCAAAAAAAAATATATATATATATTCCTAAATACATGTCTGTTTTACTAAAAAAAAAAATTAATATGTCAATGATTCAGAGAGAAGAGGAGGAACAACAGCAACAACAGGCTAAACAATATGACATGATTCGTCAATGGGAGGCTCGAGAGAGGGAGAGAGATGCATACCCTCGCCCTATTATAGCAGATACCGAGGGGATCCTTAGGTAGGTAGGCCTCCTCAATTTCTATGAGGAGGCTACTTCCCTAAAGGCCCATAGTGTGTTTTTGAGATATCTTATCTGCAGGTGGAATTCCCACCGACAGGATTTCCAGGTTGGTGCTGACCAGTGGTACACACCCATTGAGGAGGATATTTATTTTATTACAGGACTATCGAAGAGAGGGGTGGATTTTCCCTCATTCCCAGACGTGCCAACTGGTTGTGTAGCAGGGAGTCAGTTAGTTTACTCCCAAAGATACATTGGAGCACATGTACTGTCTCCTTTAGAGTTTCAGGTACCTGGAGGTCAGTTACGTATAGGTGCATTTGGTAGACCGGACGTACAGTGCCTCTCACTTATCATTTCGACCATTTCGCACAACACCAATGACGGGCAACGCATTAGTTGCTTGCTTTTATATTATGTTGATTCTTTAGTACAACAGCCACAACTTGTTAGGTGGTCTGCCATTTTTTTTGCAGCAGTTTTGTACGGCATTAGATAGATGTCGTGCTGATGCATAAGGGAGGGTCAACTTCCCTTTTGCTTCAGAGTTGTTTTGTTTATTTTTTGAGAGGTTTCCAGAGATGAGACCTAGTTTTGTTCGATAGCCTCGTAGGCTGATGTTCGAGGCTCGGATGCACATGTGGGGGCAGATGATGCCCAAGAGGGGAGACACTATGTTTCCAGCCAGGATATCGCATGATGCACTGGACTTACTAGCCAGTGTTGACAGGCTGCATCCCTTCATTATGGTCCCATGTCCTTATGCTGGATTAGATTAGCGAGGGTGTCACAACATCCTTTTCATAGATGATGAGCTGCCAGATGATAGAGTTAATATTACTGTTTTATTTATATTTATTCTAACATGTTCTTTAACTTGTTTTTATGAAATTGTGTAATGAAAATTTCTAATTATTGTTCTGTACTTGTATATATTTTGCAGAAATTGGATCTTTTGATGGTGAGGAGATGTCGGATCCACCACATGATCCAGGTGTGGATCTTGATGACAATCAGGACATGGTCGATGCCGAGGATGATCATGATCATATGAGGCCGGTGCAGCAGAGAGACATGCTCCTGCTCATGGTGCACTGATACCACCTTTTGCTAGGCGTGATCAACCTGAGACTAGATATAGGATGGAGTTGGGAAACCAACTCTGTGCATTGATTTTGATGCAGGCATCAGGCTCGCTCATTACTGAGACATACAGGCTGATGATAGGTTGTTTTGGATGTGGAGAGGCATGTCGCATGACATGTATGGCCTGATGCGGCATGTTGTAGGAGCTACGAAAGCTGTTACGCAATTGAGGAGGACTGTCTGTAGCTATAGGCGTAGTTGAGCCGCGGCATGTGATGGACAGTCCGCGAGCAGCGACTCACATGCATCTCATGATCGTTCACCTCGCGTCGCGCATGATGAGCATGAGGCTCCACTAGCAGCATCTAGCAGTCATCATGGAGATGAGGCTGGACCATCGGCCATGTCCATTCAGCAGCCTACAACATCCGTCAGTACTAGTCATGATCATGAGTAGGCTGGAGTACCATCAACCATAGAGGCTACATTATTGACTGAGCAAGCCTTCACTACTACTGCTTATATTAATGTTGTACTACCACCAGTTGATGCATCCATCAGTACTAGTGATCATGATCATGAGTAGGCTCGACCATCGACCATCGAGGCTGCACCCTTTACTGAGCAGACCTCCACTTGTACTGTTATTGATGTTGTTATACTACTACCAGCTAATCCAAAACATTTATATTACAATTGTATATTTTTAACATTATTCAGTTATATATATATATATATATATATATATATATGGTCCATGTTTTTTATGTTCATGTTGCAGTTGTACTTAATTTACATGTTGGTGATCATCATGATGTGGCGCATATTGTTAGGTCATGTTAGATATGTTGATTTAATGTTTAGCTTGCAGATAGATGTGTATATGTGATAGCATGATTTATTTGACATGAGATGTATATTTGATGTTTGTGTTGTTATGATGTTAATATATAATGTTAATTTGATGTTTGAATGTGTTTTTTAGTCGAATATGATGTTTGTCGGATGGTTATCATGATCATGATGATGCTTATTAATTAATTTAATATTAAATGACCATGATATTTATTAAATATTATGTCGTGATTGTAATTGAAATTGAAATTTTAATTGTATGTAAAATTGTATTTGCATTTGTACTAATTGTAATTTTAATTGTAATTGTATGTAAAATTTTAATTGCAATTGTAATATTTAATTTATTGTGACATGATTGTAATTGTATATATGAAAAATTGTAATTATAATTCTAATTGTATATAAGATTCTAAAATTGCAATTGTAATTGTAATTGTAAATGTAATTCTATGCAAAATTGTAAATGTAATTGTATGTAAAATTCTAAAATTGTAATTGTATTTGTAATTGTAATTTTAATTGAATAGTATGTAAAATATTTGTAAAATTGTAATTGTAGTTGTAAATGTAATTGTATGTAAAATTGTAAATGTAATTGTATGTAAAATTCTAATTCTAATCGTAATTCATGTATGTGAAATTAATGTAAAAATGTAATTCTAATTTTAATTGTAATTGTATGTAAAATATTTGTAAAATTTTAATTGTATTAATGTGAAAATTTTAATTGTATTAATGTGAAATGATTTTATTAAAATATTTAAATTTGTAAATTTACAAATAATTGTAAAATAACAAATCTAGAATAATACGAATTTTTGTAACATAACAAAGTTTAGAAAATAATGAAAATAAATTCATGTACTTTAGAATTATCATTATTTTATTATGATCTTCCATACAAAAAAAAGGAACTTGATACAGCTCGGTGCGCTTATCATCATAACACGCACTGGGGCGTCATATTACAAATATGCACTCGTGCTTCCCAACTCTTCTGCACTGGTAACGAATAAACGCAAAAAAAAATAAAAATGCAACTCTATTTTATTTAAGTGAAAAAAAGGGCAATTTGAAAAATGGGTGGAGAAATATTTTCAAAAATCGAACTTGATAAAATAATTCTTTAAATACAAAACATTTTCCCTTATTTCACTATTTTTGCTAAAATTTTCAGCGAGATATTTGCAAGAGACAGACTTGGAGCAAGAGAGCACGGAGGCACTATGGAGCGGTAAAATACATTTGAACAGAAATATTCAGACAATCAGAAACCAAACCTCTAGTGATTCAAACCCCGTATCATAGAATTTCAAACCATCTCGTGATTAAATTTGATTTTTTTTAAACTTTTTTTCAGCAGTTTTTTTACTGTTTTCTGCAGTTTTATCCATCTTTACCCTAAACCCTTCATTTTTTTTATTTTTTCCCTTTCTTCTCCCTATTTTTGTGATTTAAGAATTAGGTTTTTTCATTTTAGATTGACATCCAACCCATGGGACGAATTGCATATTCGAATCCCAATCCATTTGACGATTGCGTGATTTTTTGGAAAAAATGGATTTTTCTTTATCAGTGCGCCCTGCGTACGGTACTGTACCGGTGCCTGTATTATACGGCACACCTCACAAGTACTGTGTAGTAAAAAATTGAAAACATTTTTTCTAAATTCGTCCGCCATATCTAGAATAGGGCACCGATGCTCTATTTAACGAGGATAGAAACGTACAGTGTATTACACCATTTTTGCGGTGTGTTTTTAAGACCCCATGCACTGTACGATCTATTACACTATTTTTGTGGTGTTTTTATAATACCCAACGCACAGTATGGTCTATTATATTGCTTTGCGGTGTGTTTGTAATATCCCCATGCACCGATTGTGGTACGTACCTCGTGAAAGGCGCACCGGTGTCTTGAGATTTATTTTCTACCTAAAAAGTTGAGAGTTTATTTATAAATATATTAATGAATTATATGGTACAAGTTTCAGATTGATAAAGAAATGTCTGACAAGAGATCAAGTAAAAAAATTACTGTTAACACATCAAGAAAAGAAAAAAAGGCAAGTTCTTTGTAAATTCTTTATAAAAAATATTATTTTTGAGCTATATGTAAGTTCAACTAATATGTATTGTTTATTGTGTATCATGCGAGAACCATGATGATGAAGCTCAATATGGTTATTTCGATCTAGGACCAAAAGAGCGTAAAATTTTAATGGAGAGAAATTACAAAAGGATGAATCAAGTGAATGAAAAAAAAACTATTGATCCGATATGAGTTTCTTTTTTTAATTATCATTAATAATATACTTAAAATTATTAGATAACATGTGTCAAACAATATATTAATTCACATCTGTTTAATGTTCTACAGGGACCAACAACTAAAAAAAGGAATTTTTTTCTAAGAAAAGAAAAAAAATAGAACATGCAAATGAAAATGAATTGCTCCTTAGCTCATTTGGAGTGGTGTTGGAAGTTAACTAAAGGGGGAAAAACTTTTACAAAAGTTTGAGGGATCTAGTGAAACGAATGTATAGACGTTCTTTCCACTTACAATAATGTAATGGACATAGTGTCCCAATTGAAAGACAAAAGGATACAAATATTGTCCCATTATATATATAAAGGCGCTCTTATATATATATATATATATATATATATATATATATATATATATATATATATATAATCATAAAATATGTTTTAATTTATTCTATTGTGTTCTCTATTGTCGCTATTGCGTTTTTCATTGTCGCTCTCAAATGCACTAATAAAAATTTAATTCATATGAATATTGTTATAAGATATATATGTGTTGAGTTTTGATGAATAATGAATTTTAAAAAACCACAATAATTCTGATATAATATAACAAATTAATCTAAATATCACATTCAAATAAATTAATAAAAATGTAATTAATATGAATATTGTTATAAGATGTGTCGACTTTTGATGAATAATGAATTTAAAACAATCACAATAATTGGATTGTCACAAGTCAATGTTTCTAAAAAAAACAAAATGAAAACTAGTGCGTGTCAGTAACTTTCGACCAATGCGTTTATGTGTCTATACGCACTGGTGTCGTACAATCTATGGGCACTACACAAATACCGATGCCAGTTAGAAATATCGGTGCGTTTGTGTGATATTGTGTACAGGGGCATTTATGTATCTATAAGCACCGATGGATTTGTACGATCCATGGGCATCGCACGAATATCGAAACCAATTATAAATCTCGGTGCCTTTATGTGATATGACGTGTTAGTCATCAGTAATTTTTGCATGTTGTAGATGACTAAATGAGTTCCCTAGATTTCTAGAAAAAAATTTCATGAACATTGTGAGTTCTAGAAATCTCACTGCCTTCATTATCCTTAGATAAAAAATTTCACTATTCTACCATTTTTCCATCCCATGGTCACCGTGCCACTCTTGGAGAACTCATTATGGAATTGTGCCACTCATCTACATCCTGTTTTACCACCTATAGCCTCATTACTCTATTTTTTCCCTTTTCCATCCCTCTACTTTCCACCTAGGGTTTCCTATAGCCAACTCATTCCCATCACCTAGGGCTAGTTTTGCTTTAAACCATGTTTCTGACCAAAAAAATATGAATTTTAAAAAAGTGAGATAGGTTTTTGTCCATAACAGGTCCAAGTAGAAAAACCCCCTTCATTTTTTACACAGGTATCATGGTTTGGGAAAAATTTCAAAAATACAGGTGTCACAGGAGAATTGATGCACTTCTGGAGTGACCTTGGAAAAATCAGGTTTTCTCACAGCTGGAGTATCCAAATGACTTGCTTGATGGGTCAAAAGAAAACTAGACTGGAACATATTTCCAATCAGATATCATTAGATCAATTTGGAGTTAAGTAAAGTCTCCAAAAGTTGTCTGCAACATCACTCTGCATTTCTGCACCATCACTCAACACTTTTTTTACTAGTCTTGGGAGAATCACCTTTTGATAGGGAAAATCAACTCCAATCAGAGAAAAAATGGTATATTTGGAAATTATACAAGCTAATATTTCCAATGAGCTATCACGGGCCCAAATCCGACATCGGGAAGGTCATCAAAACTTGGCTTCAAGTTTACTCTTTTTTTGGCGCTACGCAAATAAGTGGCGCTGCGCTAATGCAGAGGCTCTTCAAACAATGAAATTTTTTTCCCAAAGGCTAAAGATCATCCTCCAAATTACCTCCAAATCCTGCAGAAGAGTAAAAATCTGGTAGGTGGCCTATTTCGTTTCCTCCTCAAGTATTTTTAGTGGTTTGAAGGCTAAAGGAATGGTTAAATCCTAATTTGTGCAAACCCTAGATCTCAAGTTACACCTTTGTTTTTTACCTCCTTGAACAAATTGAGTGTCATTTAAGGGAGGGTAAATTACTGTGGTTACAATTCATATTCAAGAGAATCCCCATTAAGCTCTAAATCACTCATTCATACCCTTGCCTTCATATCATTCATCTACAAAGGGCTGCCATCACCACCATTTTCATTTTTCTCCCCCAAACTCAAGTTTGTCCAAAAACAACTCCCATCACCATGTCAGGGGCATAAGATAGTCAGTAGTGAAAGAGGACAAGTGCCTATGAGGCCAAAACACAAAGGAGGGAAAGTGAAGAAACGACAGAGACAGATAATGAGGAAAAGGGCAGCAGTGACACCCAAGAAGCAAGCCTCAGTGATGCAAAGCATAACAGTGACAAAGAGTTAGAAGAGATGAACATAGAAAATATGATGACTGATAATGCTAATAATGAAAATGAAGAAGTTGATGATAACAACAAGGATCATAGCCATGATCAAGGCACCTACAAAGCCACCATCACACCTCTTCATTGAAATTTAAGCACTCAAAGAAGGTAAAGACCAAGAAAAACTTAGAGACATGGCTCAATATTTTCCACAGGCTTCTCAAACCCTTTGAAGAAGTCCACCAAATTTGAGGGAATTCTGAGCATTTTTGGTTTTTTTGAAATTTTTGGCCTCATTTGCGCAGCGCCACTGGTGCTACGCAAACACATGGAGCATCCCCAAGAGAAAAACTTGGCATTTGATAACTTATTTTGAAGAAATACATAGTCCCTTGGAGGTTGAAAACAATTTGATGTCTTGGAGTTTATGAATGCCGTGGTTTGTTTGTTGATGGAGGAGGACTGGTTGTAGGATCCATGAGTCTGGTTGATGGTGAAGTGTTTCTTTTTGTTCATGTTTTCTAGTTTATCATTGTGTTTCCATATTTCTATGTTGCAGTAGGACAAAGAATTTATACTAAGAAATGTTTGCTAATGGCACCTTAGGTCTGTTTGTTCTTCACTGCCTTAATGTTTTCTTCTGCTAGGACTTGTTAGAGAATCCTTCTTTGCTCTCTAAGGATCTCCTAAGCTTGTTTATTTCTTGAATGCTTTAATACGGATGGTATCAAGCATGATTTATGGTTATCCCTACTTATTTTTTTCCACTAAAAACACTATTCTTGAAGTCATGTATTTAAAACACCATTACTTAGGTTTGTCAAAGAAGTTTGTTTCAATCATGCTCTTCGCATTTACTTAACTAATTGTTTTAAAGGACCTTCATAGCTATAATCTTGGATGTTCAGGGTTTCTCTCCTTCTCTGATTGTAGTTCTTTGTGCATCTTAAATGTTTTATGTCCTTGATAATGAATCACTGAAAGTTAAATAAGTTTCTTTCCTTTCTGTATTTCATTTGAATGTTTGTCTTGGATAATTATATGCTTTAATTTTGAATCAAAGATTTTATGGTTTTCTCTGCCTTTGATTTCCTCTCTGTGCTTATGATTCTTCCAAGTCCCTTTGTTTAAATATATGATAGAGAATTCTTTGCTCCTCTTTGTCAAACTTTGTTTCTCAAAATTAATGTCCATCTCATGATCCTTCAAATCTCAAAAATCCACCAACCAAGTTAAATTTTCCCTAAAATACTCCCTAATCCATTGATGAACCTATCATGACCTTGTTAGACTCCATTTCCCAATGACTTGAAGTTTTCCTTTTTTTCTATCTGTTTTATCTAAAGCATCATACCCAACCAAAAACAATCAACATAACCAATACTTCATAACTAGCCTAAAATCAACCCTAATTAGCAAACAAGTTCACATCTTTGCACCTAATAGAGAGATCCCTCTCTGGATCCAGGAAGGCTAGGTCCTTGGATTCCAAAGCTTGGTTTGATGTTACCCCTATGCATTTGTATCTCAATCAATCTAGCAAATTACGGGGAGCTAACATAATGACGATCATGGTGGGACCTTCTGAGTTAGTGACAAACTAAGTAGTCCTTAGATCTCAGAAAACCTACAAACTTCCTTAGATTGGTATTCAGTTGTTGATGGTGGACAACAATTACATATTCAAAACAGTATGCATCCTCTACCTGGTGACTCCACTGGTCTTCAGTGACCCTGTTGACCCCACTAGTCCTCACAAACTCCCCTAGGAATGAGTAAATAAATCCTAACATTGCTGATGGTGGACAACAAAGATGAAATCATCCACCTGGCGACTCCACAACTCTAGAAAGACCTAAATACTCCACTGGGGGAAGAACTTAAAACATGACCAGTCATCCTAGAAAGAAAGAACACTCAAACCTAGGTTGGATTGAAGAAATTATTGCTTTTATAATAATTTCCTACTTTAAGCATGATCAAGAACACATTGATGAGGCCCACAAGGGCATGGTCTAGTGGCCAACGAACGCACTGTTAAGGCGTTCGTGTTGTTAAGCAGGTCACGAGTTCAAGTCTCGTCTTATCCGGGTACCGCTCTTGCAGGCTGGGCGGTTCCCTGAGAGGTTATAGTGGTAGCCGGGGGATTAGACCCCGCGCCCCGCGTGTGAAAGCTACCTGATGTTGCCGATCCCTCTGACTAACAAAAAAAAAAAAAAACACACTGATGAGATCCACATTGATTATTGGAAAGATCTCAAGCCTAAAGAAGATGAGGCTCAAATTTCAGACCATGAGCAAACTTATACACCTGTGCCAAAACCAGATTCACTTGATGAAACCTCAAACAATCATAAGTCTCTTGTTGCACTATCTATACCCACAAAGGTCCTAGAATGATATAAGCTTCTAGTTTTGCCTCTTATCCTCCAATACCTCCCTGCAAAACTTGCAAATAAGCTGCCCTATTTCGATGGAGAAAATACAAAGATCACTACTGAACAACATGTTCAAAATCTTGAGGATTTACTTGACCTATTTGAAATAGGAGAAGATGATTTGCGTATTATAATTTTTGCCTTATCATTGCATGGAAAAATTAAGAGTTGGTTTAAAGACCTTTCAGCTGCAAGCATTATCAATTTTCATCAATTCACTCAAGTTTTCCTTGATAAGTGGGTAGTCATGGGAAATGTTTTTTCTCATCATAATCGAATACAATCATTTGAAAAGACAGCCAGGGGAGATAGTACAACACTTTTCAGCCAGTTTCAATAAAGTATATGATGCAATACCTACTAACATAAAGCCACCCCAAGGGTGGGCCCTCTTACAATACCCAAATGCTTTTGACCCAAAAATGGCATTCCAGATAAGAGAAAGAGATCCTTCAAACCTGGAAGAAATGTAGAATATGGAAATTACTGTAGAATACAACATACTGGAAAGAGAGGCAAAGTTAAACGCAATAAAGAAAGACAATGTAGCTCAAGAAAAACTGATTTCTTCATAAATTAAGCTAGAAATGTTGATAGATATAGCCAACAAAATGATGCATATAATGGACATGAAAGAGAAAGAATACAAAGGTGAGGTTGGATCTGGTCATTCAAAACAGCCAGGAATATTTACTTGGGAAGAACAAACTCAGTCACTACAAGGCAAGAGCAGCAATCAAAATATGCATGCTGAGCTAGATAGCAAGGGAGAATATGCATAAAGTTGTCAAGTACTAGATACCCTCCTACATCTTGTGCTTCACTATTAAGAGAGCATTACAAACAAATTTCAATTAGAAACAAAGAGGATTTCTCTAAAGAATCAATCAAGGACAAGATGGATGATACAAACCCTTTTACAGATCCAAAGGTCTTTCCCTTAAGCCATATTGAAACCACACAATCTGAAATAGAGAATGAGTCAACACCTTTATGATTTCTACCTTTATGCTTTGATTCATTTCAGATTATAAAAAGAAATTGGCACCTTGAGAATCTATCAAAGGAAATTCATAAATTTCATGCTCAAGTTAACTATCATGAAAATCAAGAAGAGTTAGTTGAGGAAAAAATCAATCAAGAATTGAAAGAGAACCCACGGGACCTCTCTAAAAGCCCAAGTGATGATTCATCATATTTTCCAGGTGAGTCTCAAGAAAACATCTAGCCCCAGAATCAGCCTTCACAAGAGAAAGAGGATTGTTGTAGTTCTATCCAAAGAAAGATAAAAATGCCTCCTTTTCTAACTGAAGGGGAGATAAATCATCTTATAAACATGCAATCTGCCTCTAAACCTTCATATAAATAGAACAGTTCTATTTATTTTCCTCCTAATCCGAACTATCACATAAAAAAATATGGATTTATAGATCAATTCAAAGAGAAATAATTTGATAGTCCAATATGTACAGTTAGTGAAATTAATTATATTGATGATTATCCAAGGTTTGATCAATATGTTGATAATGATGATGTTCTTCAAACATAAGCTAACCTTGTAGAGCATTCAACACTTGGTTTCTGGGAGGAAGCCCAGTTTCATCAACTTGAGAAAGGTAATCAACCAATGCATAGAAACTATGAGAGTGATAAGGAAAGCTTAGGAAAATTGGAAGCAAATGAAGGCATGGAAATTGATGATCACAAGAGAGTTGTTGCACTTCTTTCTCAAGAAGATTTGTTGCCAAGGAGTGCTCCTACTCATCAACATGGTGGTTTTCACAATGTAGTCACCACTTCTATCAAAACCCATCAAGTTTGCTAGAGGATAACATTGCAATCTATGATGAGTCTACCAGTTCAGATGATCATGAGGAAGAAGTAGATTTTCTTTCCCAAAGGAGTCCCAAGCTCAACCAAGTGGAGAAAGAAGCAGTCTTGGATCAAGCTTATTTACCAAATATTCATAGCCAGGTATTGTTTCAACATCTCTTTGCTGATTTGTTAAATACATTTGAAGAGGGAGTAAATCATGTCAAGAGCCGTTTATTGCAAAGTGTAAGAAAAATTTTAGGTACTACTGTTCAAACACGAGTAAGGTGGGAGTGACCTTTTAATTTTGTCAGCACCCTCAAAGATTTTAACCAAGATCCCTCATCCAATCATCTACTTGATTGGTAGTATTGGAAAATAGAGTTCACCAGCTGAATGTATATCATGTAAAAATTAGATTAGGATAGATAGGCAATAAAATAAGCTCAACACCATGAGCATGTTTTTCTACCTTTTAAGGTTTTTTAGAATTTTTTTTGACCAAAAGAGAGAAAAAATACAAAAAACAAAGAAAAAATGAAAAAGAGGGCAGATTTGAAAAGAGGTATAGCTCCATACCCAAAAAAAGAGTACTACTGAAAGTGTGCAAGCCTATATGCCACTAATTGTTCCAAAAGGTCTTGTTCAGTCATCTAGCCTAATAATGGCTGAACATGTTTTCAATTTATTGCTGATAGGTTAGTGAAAGAGAAATTGTCAAAGCATCTAAACCTGACTTGTTAGTAGGAATAGATTAGGAATAAAAGATACTGGTTCTCCATGCTCAAATTTGAACTAAAGAGAAAAGATAGGGATGCCTAACAAATTTTGAATCATAGCCCTCATGTTTTCTAGTTTTTCATTGTACAAAAATAACATTTGTGTGTAGCTTGTTCTTATGCCACAAACCCATGGAAAATCAGATTTCCTAATCCTTGTTTAATCATGTTTTGAATTTCATGTCAGTAGAATAGAGAATAAAATTTGTCAAATAGCTTAATCTTGACAAATGATTAGACTAGGTAGAGAATATTAGAGTTAATTAGCCTAATCTAAACTCTTGGAAGTAATAAGGGTAGAAGTAGATAGCTTGTTTTGCTTTCAGAAGAACAAAATTTCAAGGGTTTGCTAATTCAAATGCACCCAAAGAAGAAAAAATGTTTGGCAAGTATGATGGGTAGGTAGAGATGAGTTTGAAGCAAACATGTCTTTTCAGATTATGAGACCATAACTTCAAAAGGACACCGTAAAATGAAGAAAAAGAAAAATCTGCAACCGCAAGTAAGGCACCGGTCTTCAAAAGCGCCGAGATCCGAATGTCTCTGGACACACCTCTTGAAAAGGAGTTTTCCCCTCCCCAAGTGGAGCCACTGTTAGTCATCAAGAATTTTTGCATGTTGTAGATGACTAAATGATTTCCCCTATATTTCTAGGAAACAAATTTCATGAACATTGTGAGTTCTAGAAATCTCACCGCTCTTCATTATCCTTAGATAAAAATTTTCACTATTCTACCATTTTCGCCATCCCATGGTCACCCCCGCCACTCTCTTGGAGAACTCATTATGGACTTGTTACACTCATATACATCTTTTTTTACCACATATAGCCTCATTACTCGTTTTTTTCCCTTTCCCATCCCTCCACTTCTCTCCACTCTAGGGTTTCCTATAGCCAATCTCATTCCCCATCACCTAGGGCGCCTTGCTTCAAACCATGTTTTTGACCAAACCGAGATGAATTTGACAAATGTGAGAGATTTTTTGTCCATAATAGGTCCAAGAAGAAACACATCCTTCTATTTTTTACACAAAGTATCATGTTTTGTGGGAGAAATGTCAAAAATATAGGTGTGTCACTGTGAGAATTGATGCACTTCTAGAGTGACCTTTGGGGAAAATCCAAGTTTTCTCATAGCTGGAGTATCCAAATGACTTGATTGATGGGTCAAAACACAACTAGACTGAAACAAATTTCCAATGAGCTATCAATAGCCTCAATTTGGAGCTAAGTAAGGCTTCCAAAAGTTGTCTTCAACAACACTCGTATCTCTCGCACCATCACTCATCACGTTTTACCGCCTTGGGAGAATCAACTTTTGACAGAGAAAATCAACTCCAATCAGAGAAAAATAGTATATTTGGAAATTAGATAGGATAATATTTCCATCGAGCTATCCCGCAGCTCCAAATCGCATCGGAAGGGCATAAAAACTCTGGTTGCAAGTTGTTCTTTTTTGGCGCTACGCTAATAAGTGGCGCTACACTCAATGCAACGCAGGCTCTTTAAACAAGGAATTTTTTTTCCCAAAGGATAAATATCATCCTCCAAATTACCTCCAAAGCCTCAGTAGAAGAGTAAAAAGTTGGTAGGTGGCCTATTTCTGCTTTCCTCCTCAAGTATTTTTAGTGGTTTGAAGGCTAAAGGAATGGTTAAACCCTAATTTGTGCAAACCCTAGATCTCAAAATGAATGTTACACCTTTGTTTTTGACCTCCTTGAACAAATTTAGTTTCATTTAAGGGAGGGTAAATTAGTGTGGTTACAATTCATATTCAAGAGAAGCTCCATTAAGCTTGAAAGCACTCATTCATACCCTTGCCTTCATATCATATACATCTACAAAGGGTCACGCCATCACCACCATTTTCATTTTGCACCTCCAAAACCCAAGTTTTTTCCACAAAAAGTTCCCATCACCATGTTAGGGACAGAAGATAGTTAGTAGTGAAAGAGGGCAAGTGCCCTAGTGAGGCCAAAACACAAAGGAGGGAAAGTGAAGAAAAGACATAGACATATAATGAGGAAAAGGGTAGCAAAGCAGACACCCAAGAAGCAAGCCTCAAAGGATGCAAAGCAGAACAATGGAAAAGAGTTAGAAGAGATGAACACACGTAAAATATGATGACTCGATAATGCCAATAATGAAAATGAAGAAGTTGAGGATAGTAACAAGGATCATAGCCATGATCAAGGCACCTAAAAATCCACCATCACACCTCTTCATTGAAATTCTAAGCACTCACTGTAAAGGTATAGACCAAGAAAAAACTTAGATACGTGGCTCAAGATTTTCCAAGACTTCTCAAATTCCCTTGAAGAAGTTGTCCACCAAATTTGAGGGAATTCCCCCTGAGCATTTTTTGTTTTTTTTTGAAATTTTGGCCTCATTCGGCGCTAGGCGCCATGCGCAACGCAAACACATGGAGCATCCCCAAGAGAAAACCTTGGCATTTTATGACTGATTTTGAAGAAATACATAGTCCCTTGGAGGTTGAAAACAATTTGATGTCTTGGAGTTTATGAATGCCCTGTTTGTTTAAGTTGATGGAGGAGGACCTGTTGCAAGATCCCATGAGCTCCTCGGGCTGATGGTGAAGTGTTTCTTTGTTCATGTTTTCTAGTTTAGTCATTGTGTTTCCATCTTTCTATGTTGCAAGCAGGGACAAAGAATTTATATTAAGAAATGTTTGCTAATGGCACCTATAGGTTTGTTTGTTCTTCACTACCTTAATGTTTTCTTCGCTGTTAGGACTTGTTAGAGAATCCTTCTTGCTCTTTAAGGATCTCCTAAGCTTGCTTATTTCTTTGAATGCTTTAAAACACAGATGGAAAGTATCAAGCATGATTTATGGTTAGCCCTACTTATTTTTGCCACTAAAAACACTATTCTTGAAGTCATGTATTTAAAACACCATTACTTAGGTTTGTCAAAGAAGTTTGTTTCAATCATGCTCTTCGCATTTACTTAACTAATTATTTTAAAGGACCTTTCATAGCTATCATCTTGGATGTCTGTGGCTTTCTCCTTCTCCTGATTGTAGTTATTTGTGCATCTTAAATGTTTTCTCGTCCTTGATAATGAAATCACCGAAAGTTAAATAAGTTTTCTTGCCTTTTATGTATTTCATTTGAATGTTTGTCTTGGATAATTATTCTGCTTAAGTCCGAATCAAAGATTTTAGGTTTTTCTCTACCTTTGATTTCCCTATGTGCTTATGATTCTTCCAAATCCCTTTTGTTTAAATATATGATAGAGAATTCTCGTCTGCTCTTTGTCAAACTTTGTTTCTCAAAATTAATGTCCATCTCATGATCCTTCAAATCTCAAAAAATCCACCAACCAAGCTAAATTTTCCCTAAAATATCTCCCAATCCATTAATGAACCTATCATGACCTTGTTAGACTCCATTGCCCAATGACTTGAATTTCTTTTCCTTGTTTTCTATATATTTTATCTAAAGCATCATACCGAACCAAAAACAATCAACATACCCAATACTTCCATAACTAGCCTCCAAAATCAACCCCTAATCAGCCAAGCAAGTTCACATCTTCGCACCTAATAGTAGAGATCCTCTCTCGGGATCCACAAGAAGGCTAGTCCCTAGATTCCAAATCTATTTGATATTACCCTTGTCCATTTGTATCTCAATCAATCTAGAAAATTACAGTGCAGCTAACACTATACATCGGTAGCATCATAAAGCTGTATACACCGCAGCATTGATACAACTTATGGGCATCGCACAAATCCCTAAGACCAATTAGAACGCCCCATGTGTTGTATTACCAACACTATGCCCAGCAAGCACATTTTACACCTAAACGTCCCGATGCGTTCGCTCGACCGAGGCAGCCTCGGGCCGTTTTCTTCATGTGTACGCACCTATATGTTAAGTTTCCAAAGTAGCGCACCGATGAAAAACATCCGTAATAACCTCTCGACTCGCCCATTTTTTTTAGTTGTGTTTAATTTCCATTAAAAGCTTTCCGCCAAAACTCAGAATCATAAAAAAATGTTGTAGACAACATTTTTTTGACAATTTTGGCACAATTTTATAACACTAAAACCTCCTTTTATAACCTCCGCTATGAGGGTCTTTTCCTTTCGTAGTGGAAATGATATCTACCCAAGATAATGCTACTCCCTTTTTCAAGCCGGGATGGATTATTTATGAAAAAGGAATACTCTTAATGATATGAAAATGAAAGTATTTTTGTATTGTTGTTATGCTATTCATTTCCATTAAATTAAGTGTGCAAAGTGTTCTCAGTAAGGTCTCTGCAAGTAAACAAAGTGTTCTGTAATTGTTGCATGAGTTTAAGTGTGATGGAATGTTATTTAAATTTTACCGTTTAACAACTTGAATCTGAAATACACATCAGAATAAAATCACTATAAACACACAACAACATGATGAGGCGCTTTCACTCTCTCTGGGGCTACATCTCCGTTGGGTCTAAGGCTCCCAATGTGAATTTCCTTGATATATTATGATGCTAAAATTGGTTTTACAGATGAAAAAGAAGCCTAAACAAAGCGAAAATCCGTGGAATGAATTCGTACATTTAAATACAATGTATGGCTATATCTCACTCTATGTGCTGAAGTGTAGCCCAATGCATGCCTACATTTCCCTCATTTCCCCGATGGCTCTCCAAGCTTCCCTAAAGAAAAATGGCTGAAATATAGCTCTGTTGGCTTCTTCAATCTATTCCAATGGCTCTAGAATGCTCAATAGTCTAAATCTCGACTAAGATTTCGTCCAAAAAAGTTCAATATTCCGTATAGTTATCGCAAAAACAAAGATTTTGCCCTAATGTCACTAAAAACTCCTCCAAATTTGGGCTAACCTAGTTAACGCCTCCAAAACCTGGCAAACACCACCCTAAAATGGCTGAATCGCGCTCTAGATTTAGCGATATCATTTCGATGTCAAGTGTTTAGAAGTGAGCGCATTCACATTCGTAAATGTCGAAAAACTGCTTGCTGTGGGCTGCTAGGTTTTAGCTCTCGCCTCGGTCATAGATTTCCGCCGTAGGTTACGTGGCAAGGAGTGGGCTAGTAATTGGGGCTTATCCAAATTTTCCGCTATATGTATAGGGCTTAGCCCTTTGGTCATAGAAATCGGTCACGTGGGTCTATTGCCCTTAGCCCCGGGGCTTAAATAAAAATTCAACTCCACTCGCTCAACCTTCGACGGCCGACCCGACCGCCGACCCATCCACATGCAAAGCCGGGGTTGACCTCCGCCCATCTCCATTCATCTTCCGCACGAGCTCAGTTATTATGACCCATTTCGTGCATGATAATACATTCAGTGTAGACCCGTGAACGTTCGGGTCGTCGTGCTCTGACCGACTCCGAACGCTGTCACTCACATTTGTGCGGGCCTAGCCCTTTAATCATCAAATTTTTTAAAACAAGAATAAACCCTTTGCCCGAGCCACAGTGGCAGCCTTTCTGTCGCCAAAGCCACGTGGCACTTCTCTCTTATAGGCCTCCAAATTACCTTTTAAAAATGAAATTTTTCCATTAATTTTTTTTTCTCGAAGATGACAAAAATTTTTGAGTTCAAAGGTCCTATTTTGAAGGTTATCGAGCAACTTAAAACTTGAATATATTTCACATCCTACATCGGATTTGAGTGTCGTTCATGGTGCCAGATCGTAACGACGAATACTATCCGATCGATAAATTTGTACAACCATTTCTAAGTATGTTCTATTTTTGAGCATTTTTTTTCCTCTTGGACATGATCACTTGATCACACCTCCCATTGGGAAGCTTTGGACCCCCAAAAGCCTTACAATTACTCGGTAAGAAGATGAGGGTACATATCCCTCTACCTTTTTCCACCTCTGCCAATCCACTTTTCCTTACTCGCTTGTCTGCCTTTAAGACCACCCCGAACATAATCAACATTTCCCCTCCCTGAAGTGTGTCCCTTCGTCAAGGATAGCATCCTTCAACTCATCCAAAAATTATGGTGATAAATACTCTATGGATGGCAACTCGAATGTCACTTTCATAATCAGTAAATTAAAGGAGGATCATACAAACGTAAATTTTCCACATTCACAATGAATACATTTGCGTATATGAAGGCAAATCTAGATGAAAAGCATTATTTCCAACTTGTTTAAGGATTTTGAATGGACCATATATCTAATAGGTTTCAACTTTTTACCTTCTCCTTGTATTCTTTCCTTTACTAATATACATCCATACCCTCATTCTCTTCTTGAAACTTATGATCAACTTTGTGTTTATCATGCCTCTCCTTGTACTTGCCTTGACTTTTTTTCAAGTCGTGTCTGAACTACGTCGATGTATGAGCTGAATTCTTTCAATGAACATGCAAGCTTTTTCTAATGTCACTATGCCCATCAATGGCCACATCCTTCTCAAGGATGAAATCTAAAAGGTGACTTAGGCAACACCCAAAGCAAGCTTCAAAAGGTGAAGTATTTGTAGAAGAGTGCTGGGTCTCGTGCCAGTAAGCATGCCTAATGTAATGCAAGTGCTCATCCCAAAGCTTGGGATGCTTGCTCGCAATAACCTCTCAAAAGATGTACAATGGTTCTATTCACTACCTCTCGTTTGTCCATCTCGTTTTGTGGATGGAAAGCAAAGCATTTCTTCTTCAATCTTGGTGTCCATCATCTTCCATAGATTGGACCAAAATCTCCCAACAAATATGGAATCCCCGTCACTAACAATAGAAGTAGGCAAGACATAATGAACCCATACATAAGTTGAAAATATAAATCAGCCAGCTTGTTCAAAATAGGTTATAGATTTCTTACATGGCATAAGAATACACATCTTGCTGAATCGATCAACTACTACATAAAGATAATCATGTTGCTTTCTAGATAATGGCACCTCCAACAAAATCCATAGAAACACTTTCCCATGGTCTAGAAGGTACTAGCAATGTCGTATATAAAACCAAGCTTCCTATTGCTAGGCTTTCTTGTAGCACATAATGAACAACCTCTAATGAAACGTGGAAACACTATCTACCATGTGAGGCCAATAACAATACCTCTCGTAGAATGTACCACCTGCTTTGTTTAGCCACCTAAAATGTCCAAAGACAAGAGAAGAATGAACTTCTCTCATGATGCTTAGTCTCCCCCCCGTGGTATACACAACTTTCCCATATGAAATAGCAAATTATTATGCAAATGATAATCATTATCCTCAACATGATTCCCTTCACTCAAGTTAACATGCACATCCCTTAAAATCAACATCTCGATGCATATTGTTCTATGTAGCTCTCATGTACAATAGAATCATTCTTAAGTAAAGTAGTAGCACTAATAATAGGCCTTGAAAGCATATCAGCAACTTTATTGTAAATACCTTTACTTGTACCTTATTACCAAGTGAAATTGTTGTAGGAAACCCATCCATCCTCGAAATGCCGGATCAGCCGCAATTTACTTTTGCTAATCGTTGCTACTGTAGAAAGGTCGATGGCTCGGTATGAACAACCGTCTTTGCCCATAAAATAGTGTTTCCACTTTTTGACACTTTGTACCAATGCATACAACTCCTTATCATATGTAGTATAATCCACAACAGCTAGTAGTATTAAATGTCTTAGAATGAAATGCGATAGGCTTACCTATGTGTTGTAAGAGAACCGCACCCATGGCGTAATCACAGTACTGTCCGAATCTCGATTTGGTTGTCTCAACTCCGCAATGCAAGGATCGGAGCTGAACTTATCTTCTTTCAAAGACTCAAAAGCTTTCTATTTCTTGCCTCCCATTGAAAGCACGTCTACACTAGTCACTACATGCATAGGGAGTCGCTATGCGCAGTATAGTTAGAAATAAACTTCCTCCAATACCGAGCCGCACCCAAAAACTTCACTACCTCTCGTAATGGAATTTCGGGAGTAGGCCAATTCACAATGGCTTCTTACCTTATAAGGATCAATTCTCAGTACATCTCCTTCTACTATGTGTCCCAAATAAACCAAAGAAGTCTTTCCAAATTCACACTTTGACATTTTAAGAAACAATTGATTTTTCTTCAAAATATCAAGTACTTTTCTTAATATGCATGACATGCTCTTCTCTAGTCTTGCCGAAAATTAAGATGTCATCTAAGTAGACACAACGTAAATCATCAAGAAAAGGGATGTAAAACATCATCCATTACTCCACATGAAAGTTGCAAAGTATTGCATAAACCAAATCGCGCATAACAAGCCACTCAAAGAGTCCCCGTTTGGTTTTAAATGATGTCCTCCAAATGTCACTTTCTCGCACCTAATCTCGATGATAACTCACTCACGTAAGTCTAACTCAGTGAAATATTTAGCATCTTCCAACTCGATCTAACAAATCATCTATCCTTGGAAAATGGGTAACGATTCTTTACCGTCATCTTGTTCAACGCCTCCTGGTCCACACACATGCACCAAGTTCCATCTTTCTTTGGAATCAACACTATCTAAAAGGATCCACATGGCGTAAGTGCTTGGTCTTATGAATCCTTTTTTCCAACAAGTATTTAATTTTCCTCTCTTGATTTCATCATTCTCGATGATAGACATGCGTGCACATGCCGATGTTAGGGAAGAGGAGAATCTGATGTAAATGGATTTCATGTTGAATCTCCCTTTTAGGAGGTAAACCCTCGTTGGTTCCCCGAAACATCTCATGATGTGCATCAACTACATCATATAAATATTATTTAAGCTTGGAATCAAAATATTCAAATGACTCATGATTCACATCAACCTTGGGCTTAACCATAAGAAGTAAAAAACTCTACTAGAATTTTTTAGCCTTTTTACTCCGTCCCGCATTTACCATCACTATATCTTCGCCTTTCTTGCGATGTGCTCGACAATGAACTCTTTGCCATCTTTAAAGAGATGATACTTATTTTCATGGAGATGGAAGATCGCTTTCCTATCAAATAAGTAAGGACTTCCCAAAAACAATTCATGATATATCAAGCTGCACTACATCAAGTTCAATCAGTATCAATAAAGTGTGCGAGAATTGCAAATCGCACATGCACTTTTCTTGAGACTTGTAAGTTTGCATCCTTGCATATCCACCCAAGTGGATAAGGCTTTGGATGTGGAATGGTCTCAAGTTTAAGTTGTTTGACCAAGTCTTCTGATATGAGATTTTTCTTGTGACCCATTGTCAAACAATGTGTCAATTTTTGTATGTTTTGAGACTACGTTCACATGGAACAATTCAATTCTTTCTTCCTCATTTGGAGCTCGTACATGACAGCTTTGAAGTACTAGTGCTTGGCTTTAGTTTCTCGGGCTTTCCTTTTCCTTCATACTTTTTCAAACCCATGGCTGAAATTTGGTTTCGTCACCCGAATCATCACCTAAGTCTTGTGGTGTAGTTGTAGTAGCTCGTAGTTTTCTTCTTCCTTTGTTTTTGTTAAACCGAGTTCTTTTTGTCAGATGTAATTTCCAATGTGCTTTTTCTCTTCATGGCCTTCTCTTGAACAATGTTTACATATTACTTTTTCACCCTCTTGTTTGACAAATGCATTCTTTTTCTCCTTTTCCTTTAAATGTTTTTATCTTTTTTCTTCCCCTTAAAAGGCTTGTTTCTACCCTCATCAAAAGTGTTTTTCCCCTCTAGCCTCTCAATGCGTAGGCTTGTACACAAACTTCGGCTTCAGACTAGTAGGATTGAACATAAGGATAGCATGTTTAAGGTAGCTATGCAAACCACCTATATATTTCAGCAAAGTATCTTGACTTTGTAAGTATACCCCTAATAAGAGTGCTCTTCTCCTAAACTCTTGGGTGTAGTCTTGTACATTTTGTCCCTTAAGTTGTCTAAAGTTTTTCCAGCCTATGATAGCTCTTTGTAAATGAGCTAATGGATAAAATTTCTTTTTAATTGCAAGCAATAAATTCTTCCCATGATAAATTAATCTTACCATGTTTTCTAATTTCCCATCTCCTTGGTCTTGGATTCCCGCCATACCAATGTTGCTCCATCCATTCTCAACGAGGCTAATCGTATCTTGGTGTCGTCATCATGAAGGTTTTCTATCCTCAAGTAAACTTCCAACTGCCTAATCCAATTTTCAAGTTTCTCTCGCTCTCGACTTCACCGTGAAACATAGGCAACTCAAATTTGACATCAAGCTTTAAAAATGGACTTTTACTACTGGTTTTAGACTTGTGAGATTGATTCACCGAAGTCGAGGATGACGATGTAGAGTGAAGAGGATGAAGATGGGGATGGTGGATTACCATTTCCTCCATGTCCTTTCTTTGGCTTGTCATCATTTTTCTTTCCTCCCTAAGAACCCTCTCCTTCTTCTCGTTTTTAGACCCTTCTCCAACAAGCCTATCATTCCTTTCTGGTAGAGTATCCTCACCATCTCGCCCTCATATCCAAGAAAGCTTTCCGAAATACCCGTTCTTCTTCCTTGGGATCCATATCTTTAGGAGCTTCTCCTTCTCTTGAAGACATGCTTGAAGCCGCTTATATGGCTCTTGAGGTGGCCTCTCCCGACCCTTCTTAGTTGTGGATTTCTTTGTGCACTAACCAAATGTCCTTCACCTCTCTTGAGTTTAAGCCTAGTAAGCATCAAAACTTGCAAACAATCAACTATATCTTTGCACAAAACAAATGCCGAGTAAACCTCTAGCTCCTAATGCTCAAATCCTTAGCTCGATACTATCCGATCTAAAAAAGAAAGTATTTGTACTCGTTGTTGAAAGTATTCATTTCCATTAAATTAAGTGTCAAAGTGTTTGTAAGGTCTTGCAAGTAAACAAAGTGTTCTTGGTAATTGTTTATGAGTTTAAGTGTGAGGGATATGTTATTTAAATTTATTATTTAACAACTTGAATTTGAAATACACACAGAATAACTTCACCATAAACACACAACAACATGATAAGGCAAACCCCACCCCTCCTAGGCATGTCCTTGATATATTATGATGCTCAAATTGGTTTTATAGTGAAAAAAGAAGCTCAACAAAACTAAAACAACCTAGTGGAAATGAATTCGTAATATTTAAATAAGCTAAGTATGGCTTTTATTTCACCTAAAATAGTGAAGTGTAGCCCAATGCGAGCCTCCATTTCCCTCATGGCCCTAATGGCTTTCCCAAGCTTCCCTAAAGAAAAAATGGTCAGAAGACACCTCTCGTTGGCTCTAAAAATTATTCCAATGGCTCCGTAATGCTCATAATAGTTGAAATTGACTAATATTTTGTCCGTAAAGGTTCAATATTCCAAGTTATGGAAAAAACAAAATTTTTCCTAATGTCACTAAAAAATCTCCTCCAAATTTGGGCTAACTCCAGCTAATGCTTCAAAAATGGCGGTCCACCTCCGAAATTGCGTGAATCGCACTCCATATTTAGCAAGAGAGCATTTAATGCTAGTGGTTTAGAAGTGGCGCGTTCACATGCGGAAAATGTCGTAAAACCGTTGGTGGGCAAGCTAGGTTTTAGCTCCCGCCCCCGGGGTCATAGCCCGCAAGTTACGTGGCAAGGAGGGCTAGTAACCGGGCTTATCCAAATTTCCTCCGCATGTATAGAGCTTAGCCCTTGGTCATAGCAACCGGTCATGGGGTCTATTGCCCTTAGCCCCGTGACTTAAACAAAAATTCCGCTCCACCGTTCAACCTTCGATGATCGACCCGACTACCGACCCATCCGCGTGTAGGTTGGGCCCGACCTCCGCCCATCTCCGTTCCCGGCTTTCGCATGAGCCTGCTACCAAGTGACCCATTTACATGCACGATAATACATTCAGGGTGACTCCGTGAATGTTCGGTCAGTCAGGCTCCGCCGACCCGAACGCGTTCTTTCCGGGGTCGTCGCCCCTTAATCATCAAATTTTTAAAACAGCTATAAAACCCTTTCGTCTAGTGGCCACGTGCGCTTTCTCGAGCAGGCCATGTGGCACCCTCTCGATAGGCCTCCAAATTACCTTTAAAAAATGAAAATTTTCCATTAATTTTTTTTTCCCGAAGATGACAAAATTTTTGAGTTCAAAGGTCTTGTTTCTCGAAGGTTATTAAGCAACTTAAAACTTGAATATCTTTCACATCCGACATCGGATTTGAGTGACGTTCACATCACCAGATCGTAATGACGAATACTATCCGGTCGATCAATTTTTAACCATTTCGAGTAGTTCTATTTTTTTGAGCATTTTTTTCCTCTTGGATATGATCACCTCGATCACTTAAAGCCTATCGCGACTAAGAGGTTCTTTCGTATATTGTTTTCTACCTTTTCGGATCTCGAGAGACTATTTACGAAAAGGGCCATGTTGGATTTTTTTTTCTTTTCCGCTTCTTTTCAAACTCTCTAAATATGAAAAAGACACCGAGTTCTTCCTTTGTCGAGATTTCGTTAAACCCCTCGATGACATCGTGCATCGTTACCATGACGTTCATCGAGTTCCTCCTTCCTAGGGCTCCTTAAATGTATTAGGTTGGATTTGTCCGAAGGAGAAACTTACAACATAAGCATATGGCGTCCCCCTTTAAGCTTTTTTTTATAAAAAATAATTGGGGTACTCGCTAGAAAATGGTGGGGGAAAATTGAAACCTGCCTTTTCATTTATGCTGGCAAGTATGTCGCCTCGAAACATGACACTTGTCCGCAATCATGTCGGGTTGGGGACCTCTCATTTCGTCATTTTTTCCTTCATGGGTTTGGGTAACCTCTTTTTGACCTCTCATCTCGCTCTTTGCCGCGTCATCATGACCTCGCATACCGTGATGTCAAAAATATCGCCAAATCTAGTGTCGTGTCATTAATATGTTCAAGAGAAGTTTGTCCCATGCAGCTTTTCAACCCCCCCCGATTCTCTCCGTTGGTCCCGATTCACTATCATCATGTTCCCTCTATCTCGTGTCGATGATGTGGGAAACATTATGGCCCCTCCTTCGACCGAGTCACTCCGTCAACTCCGCATCATTATCCAGAAGCTAATCTAGAGACTCCCTTCCAAAGCACTGGAGCCTACATGCCTCAATGGCAGTGTTCTTCGCATTCAACGATAAGTCCACATCATTGGCCTTCGATCGAGTGACTCTCGTGTGTTCGACGCCATATCACCGTTCACATTCTCGTGGATTGTACCTATTGTACTCTTGAGGGCCATCGCGTCATTATTGGTGGTTTCTCTCACGCCTATTAACAACTTTCATCATCGGGCCGGGTAATCGTGTGATTTTTCTTGCATGTTCGACTTCAGTTCACACTTTTGCATGCTTGAATTTGTACTTGTTTGGGTCGAGATGGAGCGCAAGACCCTGGGTTTTGTCTGATGAAATCCAGGCTGCGGGATATTGTGGATTATCATGACTTATTGCATGACTCTCTTGATTGGATGGCTGCAACCATACCTGAGTCTATTTTTTGATCCTTACTAAACACTGTTACCGATGAAATAGGTAACCTAACCTCAAAACGGGAACTCTAGCCCAAAAAGACTCAAAAAACATGAAAAAACACCCCAAAAACAAAAAAAAAGTGTATTCCAGAACGCACTTGGTTTTTTGTGAAGGTCTAATTTCAACATTTTATAAAATTATGCTAAAAACAAAATTGTTTCTTGAAAAAATGATTGAAAAAACACCCTCAAAACAAAACCAGTTGATGCTGGAATAACAAAAAAAAAAATTGTGTCATATTTTTGAGATTTTTAAAAATAGAAATAACATTTTTTAATTTTTAAAATTCAAACATTAAAAAAAACCTAAAATTTAAGAAAAATAAATAAATTTAAAAAATAAAAACATTTTAAAGCTTAAAATTTAAAAATATATAGGAATAAAAAAAATAAAAATAAAAACAAAATAAAAATTTTAATTCAAACATTAAAAAAACCTAAAATTTAAGAAAAAAAATAAAAATAAAAATAAAGATTAAAATTTCAAAATATATAGAAATAATATATATATTAAATTTAAAATATATATATATAAAATAAAATATAGAAATTAAATTTAAAAAAGAAAAAGAAAATGTTTATTAAATTAAAAAATAAATAAATAAATAAATAAAAATAAAAAATAAAAAATTAAATTTAAAGAAATATATTAAATTTTAATAAATTTAAAACTTAAAAAAAAAAACTTATTGAAATTAAAAGTAAAAAAATGAAAATTTAATTAAAAATAAAAAATGAAAAATAAAATACAATAAAAATATTAAATTTAAAAAAATATATATTAAAAAAACAAATAGATTTTAAAAAATAAATTAAATTTAAACTATAGAAAATAAAATAAAATATGTATATATATATATATGAACTTAAATTAAAAATATATATATTAGATTTTATTAAATTTAAAAAAGAAAATGTTAATATTAAAATAACAAATTAAATTTTAAAAAAAAAAAATATTAAATTTTAATAAATAAATTTTGAAATAAAAAATAAATTTTAAATATAAAGAGAAAAAAAAAACATTGTTAAAAAAAAAGTTAAAAAACTTTTAAAATCAATTAAAATTTAAAAATTTAAAAGAATAAATTAAAAAATATATATTAAATAAAAATTAAAATAAAAACAAATTAATTTTAAGTTTAATTTAATTTATATTAAAAAATAAAAAATAAAATAAATAAATAAATAAATAAAAATCTAATTTTAAATACACAATTTGAATTGAAATATATATATATATATATATATATGTAATTAAAAAAATAATAATAAAAAAATAAAAAATTTAAAAAAATATTAAATTCAAATAAATTAAAAAAAACAAAAAAACAAAATTTACTAAATTTTAAAAAATCAAATGAAAAAACTAAACATAAAATTTAATATGAAAATAATAATAATAATAATAATAATAATAATAAATACAAAATTTAGAAAAAAAAAATTAAAAACAAAAAAATGAAATAACAAAATAATTAAATTAAATTTAAAAAAAAAACAAAAAAAAATTAAAACAAATTAAATTTCAAATATAAAAATTAAATTTAAAATATATATATATATATATATATATATATATATATATATATATATATATATATATATATAATTTTAAATTTTTTTGAATTAAAAAAAAATAAATAAAAATATTAAAAAAAATATTAAAAATTAAAAATAAATAAATAAATTTGAACGTGGTGGCGCTCGCCAGGCCCTCCCGCCTCAGGCTGGAGACATGAGGCCGATCTCCGGAATCGCCTCCGCAGCTACAAGGAGGTCGACTCGAGAAGCGCCTCCCGCTGGGTGGAGGGTGATTCCTAATCGTGATCGCCTCCCGCCGCCATGGAGGGCGATTTCTAGAATCTGCCTCTCCGCCACCCGGAGGGCGAGACACGCCCGCTTCTGCTGCGAAAGCCGCGGGTGGGCGCGGGCCGCCTCCCGCCGGCCTCCGCCGCCACCTGGGCGGGAGGCCGATTGGTGGCGCCACAACGATCAAAAAAAATTTATTTATTTTTTTTAATATTTTATTTTTTTATTTTTTATTTTTTTTAATTTAAAATTTTAAAAATTATTTTTTTTTAATTCAAATTTTTTATTTTAAATTTAATTTGTTTTAATTTTTTTGTTTTTTTAATTTTGTTTTTAAATTTAATATTTTAGATTAATTATTTTTTAAAATTTAAAATTTATTTATTAAATTTATTAAATTTTAATTTTTTTTTTTTTTTTAATCTTTTAGTTTATTTAGTTTTTCATTTTTAAAATTTATAAATTGTTTCATTAAAAAAAAAACAGTAAATTTATGGATATTTGTTTTTTAATTATTTGCACGTGGTTTTTTTCATTTTTTTGTTTTTTAATGATAGTTTTTTTTTTTATTATAATTCTTTTATTTTAATTTTCTTTTTCAATTTTAAATTTTGTTTTTTTTTTAAATTTGTTTTTTTGTTAATTTTAAAATTTGTATTTTTGTTTTCTTATTATCATTATTTTTTTAATTTAAATTTTTAAATTTAATTTTTTCTTTTTTGTATTTTATTTTTTTTATCTAAATTTTAATTTTGTAATTTAAATTATTTTTAAATTTTCTATTTTAAATTTTTTTTTTTAATTATATGGTTTTTTTTAATAACTTAGAAAAAAAATGTTTTTGATGTTTTTTTTTTTTAATTTTTTGGTTAATTTTTGTTTTTTTTCTTTAAATTATGTGTTTTTTTTTTCAAATTTTGTCATTTCTTTTGATATAATTTTCAATATTTTGGGTTTGTTTTTATTTTTTTTATTTTTATATTTTAACTATTTAATCTTATTTTTTTAAATATTTTTATTTGTTTTTTATATATATATATATATATATATATATATATATATATATATATATATATATATATATATATATATATATATATATATATATATATTTATCTAAGTTTTGTGTTTTATTACCAACATGAAAATCACCACTCTAAAGAAAAAAGGTTGATGCTGTATCAATACGTTTCAAAATTAGCATGAAAATCACTGCTGTAAAAAAAAAAAAATAATAAATAAATAAAATGATGCTGCATCAATATGTTTCAAAATTAGCATGAAAATCACTAACATTTTAAAACAAATATTCATACTTCATAAATAAAAATATGAGAGTGTCAAAAATGTGCTCAAAAAAAAAAAAGGTGATTCTGCATCACCACTTTTCAAAATCGGGTGCCTTTTATGCTACCAAAAAAAAGTAGGTAACAGTGCGGTTACCTATTTCATCGATAACAGTGTTACTACAGGATCACTACGTCCATAC